>JBAMJV010008188.1:0-60517 GCA_037951105.1 Echinarachnius parma
GTTTCACTTTTAAATAACGCAAAACGACAAAATAAATAAACAAACCAAAAACCAATGAGCACTCTCAAACTAAACAAGAAACATACGACATTAGAAAGGTGACGTGATCATATCACCATTGCTGTACAGTACTACAAGTTTGAAATGATAAGTTACCCACATGTTGCGGTCGAATCGATGGATACTCAATATTTTCTCTTATAATTATGTTTGTTGGCTCTGGAATAAAATCACACGATGATTCAAGATCAACAGGAATCAGATTCATTTACACGTTAGGTCTCTCATATCCTCAATGAGGAAATGTCATATTCAATTAGTAGACAAAACTATGGAAAGAATAATATCAATGCAGCAGCTCCGTGCTACTACACTGAACACAAACGGGGTAAAATTGTTTGCATACACTTCTCCTTGCCCCATTTATAGGCAAAGTTGAACTTTGGATACATTTGCATAAATATGTCATCTACCGCGGATGCTTTCATTGGCTGTTTATTTGGGTCGTATTTGCATAACAATATCTTTGTTGTTCATGAACCCATTGAAGTCCATTTTTGGTTCCGATTTACCACAGGTAGTCAATATATTCCCACAGTCAATAGCTCGCTTTACCCACACGACACGTCCACCTACATGTAATACATTCCTAGCTAATAGACAGACAGGAAGAAACACACGTATCGCATGCAAACGTTTTGATCACCGTCGAAGTTGTTTGCGCCGTGCTCTGGTCATATTACTTAATGATCCTACATCCTACACACTCCGGAGAGTGATATTAATGGACATCGTGTTGTTATTTTGATTGTTTTCATTTAATAAACTGTATCATAGTTAATATGCTTAAAGTACGGCACTATTGACATGATTTTAAGTACGTTATCTTTCCTGTGTAATTTTCGGTTCTGGTGGACTGGGTAATATTATCCATCATTTTGCTACATGACAGTAGTGTTGCATAGTCAACGTTGAACACGTTGAACATGCACACATAATGTAGAGAGTCACATATTGAGATCATATACATTGAACGTTGAATGAACAGACAACTTGGAGAACTGCATATTTGTACTCGCAATACCAGACCCTTTGGATGGAGAGCTGTGCTAGCAATCCGGAGGCCTTGTGATCGAGTCCCGGCAAGATCAGAATTGGTAAATATAATTTGTAAAGTCAAAGTTGTCATATATAATGTTACGTCTTAATCTTTGATCAATCATGGTAATAATGTAAAATGCAAATGTTAATACAAAATTTGTACCAAGCGTATTTGTTTATTACAAAATACAATTTTAACTATTATGGTAATTAACTTTTCTGTGAAATATCAGTAACATACAATTGATTTTCGTTGTTAAATTTATATACAAATCATATCTTGTTGCATTCCTCGTGTTTGGAAGAGATACGTAGATGATACCTTCATCATAGTCTCCAGCTCTGAAACAGAAAACTTGCTCAAACACATTAATAGCCGCCAACCATCCATCCAGTCCACATCGGAGATGGAGTGCGAAGGGAAGATAGCATTCTTGGACACTTTAGTTCACAGACACGACAACCATAGGCTCTCCACCTCAGTCTACAGGAAGCCTACCCACACAGACCAGTACATAGCGTTTGACTCTCACCATCCCGTATCGGTGAAGAGAGGTCTAGTGAAATGTCTATTTGACAGAGCTTCACGCATTGTGACTAGTCCACAACAGCCATGCAAAGAGCGGACCCGTGTCCGCAATGCCCTGAGTCTTAACGGTTACCCACGCCGTTTTGTACACAACACCAAGAAGAGAACGACAGAACCAAAGGATCAGAAGGAATACAAGACTTTCACAGTCTTGCCGTACATTGATGGGGTATCCCAGCAAATCAGGCGCCGCCTAGAGCCATGGCATCCGAACGGTCTTCAGATCAGATTCCACCCTACGCCAGCAACTAACACGCCCCAAGGATCCAATTCCCCAACACAGACGGGACGGCATTGTGTACAACATCCCCTGCAAAGGATGTGATAGATCCTATATCGGAGAGACCGCCCGACCGATATCAGAAAGAATCACCGAGCAAAAGAGGGACGTCAGGCTACGCCGAACTGACAACTCAGCCGTAGCCGAACATGCTTGGGACAACCAACATCAGCCAGACTGGGACGGGGTACGCTGCCTTTCCCAATAACGGCATTGGTACACACGTAGGGTAAAGGAAGCTACCCAGCTAGCCACCTGACGTTGGGCCGATGTCGGAATTTGGTTGCCGGATGTCGGCATATCGCCGTTGGCTCGAGGTTAAAATGTCCGCCAGCCCAACATCGTCACGACGTCATTTTTGTGATATATTGGCATAAGGTCATTTTCCGACAATGACCCAACATCATGTCATGAGATGATGTTGGGCCATTGTCGGAAAATGACGTTATGCCAATATATCACAAAAATGACGTCGTGACGATGTTGGGCTGGATATAACGGGATGGATATACCCGAATTTTGGATGCGTACAATACGCCGCCAGGACACCCCCCGACCAGCCGGCCCGCAACGGTTGATTCCAGCCAGTATCGAGCCAGCGGTCCGTTGATTGGTCGAGCTCGCTATTGTTCCCGCCTAGCAAGCAAGCCGAGCAAGCGCCTCGCTGATTGGTTTAGCACCCGTGTACACCGGCCAATAGAATTTGCCCGTTATGGACCAATTAGGAACAACTCGCTGATGCGAGATAACGCGGTTTGGAGCAGCATGAGAGCATAAATAGGATTGTTTTACGTTACTTTATATCACTTGACAAAGTATTGCAGCAGCATACGAAACGTCGTGATCTTTTAGATTCCATGTTGACCATACATTGCGAGACAAACGAATATCACTAGCGATATTATTTCCGATACATATCTTGTTTGATTATACATTTGATGTTATGCTAAGACATTACAAAGGAGAATTTGTTTGCCACATGTACGCGTGTCCGGACTACTACCCCCTGGACAACCACCCCCCGGACGATTACCCCCCGGACAACTACCCCCCTAGGACAATTACCCCCCGGACAACTACCACCCGGACAATTACCCCCCTAGGACAATTACCCCCCAAGACAATTACCCCCCAAGTCAATTACCCCCCAAGACAATTACCCCCAAGACAATTACCCCCCAAGACAATTACCCCCCAAGACAACTACCCCCCAAGACAACTACCCCCCGGACAACTACCCCCCGGACAACTACCCCCCGGACAATTACCCCCTGGACAACTACCCCCCGGACAACTACCCCCCGGATTATTACCCCCCAAGACAACTACCCCCCGGATGATTACCCCCCGGACGATTACCCCCCAGACAATTACCCCCCGGACAACTACCCCCCGGAATATTACCCCCCCAAAGACAACTAACCCCCGGACAACTACCCCCCGGATACTACCCCCCCCCCCCCCCCCCCCAGACAACTACCCCCCGGATAATTACCCCCCGGACGATTACCTCCCAGAAAATCACCCCCCGGTCGATAACCCCCCGGACAACTACCCCCCCTGGAATATTCCCCCCCCCCAAGACAATAACCCCCACCCCCTCCCCCCCCCCCAAAGACAATTACTCCCCAAGACAACCACCCCAAGACAAAATATGTGATCGCTCAGGCCGGTAGCCTGGATTTTTCAAGGCGGTGGGTTTGGGCTTTGGGGGTGCGTATATATTCAAAAACGGGAGCAAGACAACTGGTTGAGTCGTGTAAGTGTGTGTGTGTGGGGGTGGGGGGTCTGTCGCTGATTTAGACCACTGTTTCAGGTTTGTAAGCAGGGAGTTGGGGTCGTCAAATGTCAAATGGGCAGATTGCTGCCGGAGACCGAGACCGATAAAAGAGTGGACCTTTCTGAAATGGGGGGGGGGGGGGGGGGGGGGGGGGGGGGGGGTTGGGGGTTGGGGGTGGGTGTACGCACCCAAAGCACCCCCATGCTACGGGACTGCCAATACACGAATATACTCCAGACATCGTACGATATCGCAATCCGAAATGTAGGTAAAACCATTGTGCGGCATCCGGTGCATTTGTGACCTAAGCGTATCACATGTTTGATATGTTTTTCGATCAATTTCGTAAGCGTGTCATTCAGTTTCACGAAATTGAGCTGATGGTTTGTAATTTTTGTTCAAAATTGCATTGTGTTCATACGATTTAGCTCTTCGATCAATGTCGATTCCCAGTTTCCCATTGTCTTGGGGGGTAGTTGTCTTGGGGGTAATTGTCTTGGGGGGTAATTGTCCTAGGGGGGTAATTGACCGGGTGGTAGTTGTCCGGGAGGTAATTGTCCTAGGGGGGTAGTTGTCCGGGGGGTAATTGTCCGGGGGGTGGTTGTCCAGGGGGTAGTAGTCCTAGAACCCATGTAGGACATTGGTATGGATAGAGTGTATTTGGACATACATTTTGCTAAAAAAGAAACATATATTTTTTACATGGTAATTTCTTAAAATTATGTCCATACAAATCAAACAAAATGACACACTATTTTACTGCAATACTCTACTCTGAACACATATCAGTAACCAAGCAGTTGACCAACTGACACAACAGCAAAATGCACTGACATGTAACAGCTCCCGGACCATATGTCACATCAATGGACAATCCGCTTTTTAATGCACAAACAATCAGAGCAAACTTCAGTTCGTCGAGAGTTGCCCATTTTAACATAATGTACCATTATTGTCATTTTTATCATAACATGAATGCATACGAAAAAGACAACAAAAGATCCGTGTGTTTATTAAAAGGGTACGTTAGTTGTGGTTAAGAGGGCGCTTCAAGAAGTAGTTAATTTGTAAGGTAATCAGAAACCAAGTGTAATATTTGTAAGAGCACGTGAATTTATAGATAAAAACATACTTTATTTCATCGAAATCGATTCAGAAACAGCACAAATATCAATATAATAAATATATCCGATTGAAATAAATGTATCGAGACCCACACTTGCTTCGCAATTCAAATACAATATTAATATTATTGCCTTAACTTTATCGACACATTACTTAAAGGGAATAACTTTGTTGACATTTGCAAAAAGTGAAGAATGGATGATACAATGTATACTCCGCAAAAAAAGAAACTGGACACTTGTATGAGACCAAATATTTCGTATTCATTAACGATAAAATATATGATATTGTATATCAAATTAAAGATAAAATTACCCTCTTCAAAATTCGCATGAAATCCAGATGAAATCATTCATGCATGACTTGTCACGGTCAATTAACCACACCAAGGTCTGTTTTCAAAAATAGCAAAAATGGAACATCCACTCAACCATATAAATGTTGATAAGCATAATGTAAAACGCTATATTCATGAGATGGCATAATTTTTCATTACAAATGTGATTTTTTTTATCTTCATCTCAATAAAAAGTATAAATGAAGACAAATTGTGAACGTTATAGTTTATTTTCATCCAAAAGTAACAAAATGGGGAATTCCATGGCAAAGCTTTATTAGTCAAAACCACAGTTTGTGCCCTTATTTCAGCATGAAAATGGTATAAATTCTTCTCAAGAATTATACCGTAGTCCAAAGATCTTCAAAAGCTGAAGTCACCATTGGTCAAACAGTTGGGCAGTCTTTAACATTACATTTCTCTAGGTAAATATGGTTAAAATTGCAGGGGACACATGAAATAGACAAGCTTCATGCCTGTAATACAGACCAGTATGATAATGCTCTCATAACCTGGCCCTGTTTTATTGACAAATGTGTATTTCCAGAGTTTGTTCATAACAATAAAGTTGGATAATGTTATAATTTACTTGCCCCGCTCATCTTGTTTTAAGTGAAACGCTCACTATCACTTCAGTCGAAGGGTGTGGTCCTCCATTGTTTTGCTATTTTTGAAAACCTTGCTAGTGTTAATTGACCATGGCATTTCATGCATGAACGATTACACCTTTAAGTTATACCCTGCATGTAGAAGACTAAATTCCCTTTAATTTGATATATGATCATGTACACTTTATCGTACATTAATATGACATATTTAAACTTATACAAGTGTCCAGTTTCTTTTTTTGCGGAGTATATATAGTTGTATCTGATATGTCCACTGGGTATAATGTGTACATATCAAGTTGAATTGACGTTATATAGCCGGGTAATGAGCAAAAATGCAAAGTGATATTCACTAACTCATTGCACTGATACGGTAAAGACCATAAAGTGTAGAGTTAAAAGGGGTAGTTTAGTTTTGGTAAGGCTGAACTTAAGTAGCTAAAACCTGCACAGTAACATTATAAACTAATAGTTATAACTCCACCATGCTCGAAATGTATACAAAATTACAAACGACTAAGTAAAAAGTCTGTTATCATTCAAAAAGAGCCATTCAAACACAAGAGGGCGCTTTAAAAAAAAAAGGCATTGGTTTCAACCATTTTTCATACAAAATTATGCATGAGATGTTTTATTGATATAATGATTAAATAGCGAGATCATCAACAACTATTTAAAAAACGCTTTTGAAAACTTTTGAAAAAGTGCAAGCATTTTAAAAATTTTTTGAAAAAATCATTTAATTATTTGGGCCCCAAATAATTATAAGATCAGATATATTTATTGATATTTCAGCCGTTTCTGGGTCGATTTTGACCAAATAAAGTTTATCCTGCCATTAAAATTGCATGTTCTCTCAAATTCGACATTCAGTTTTTCATTACCTCACAACAAAATTGTGATGTGCAGCGCCCTCTCTACCAAAACTAAACTACCCCTTTAACATCTGAACACTTTTGTAAATATCTTTTTAATGAAAGGGAAATTAAAAGAAAAAGCGAAACCTGTCCCATGCTTCTATACGAAAAAATCAAGGAACAAGGGAACCTCTAGAATTCCTATTGGAATTAGAGGATTGGTCAATGTTACTAGATCCCTTTAATAAGTTTTGTTTTGATAGATGATCTCTCTATCGAATCCATATTTAAACAAAATATCACATTCACAATTTTTCATAAGAAATGGTTGAAACAAGTATAGATCTTGAAACACAAAAGCTTTTGAATTTAGCTGTTTAGAAATTGGAAGATTAAGTGCACATTGCAAGCATCATGTTATGAGGTGGGCTTTGTCCAAGATGAAGTTTAGCCTGATAGATGCATAGATTGCAAGCATCCTGATGGAACCCTGAATAGCATCAGTCATGGGATACCCACATTGGGAAGCTTATTGGGGGTCCCGGGGGCGGAGCCCCCGGAAGCTTTGCGATCTGTAATATCCCGATATAAATATGTTGTCTATATGTAAGTATAGAGTTAAGTATTCTTGCGTTAATTAGCTTTTGATTTAGCTGTTGAGAAATTGGAAGATTATTAAGTGCACATTGCAATCATCTTGTTATGAGGAGGGCTTTATACAAGTGTGGATGAACTTTAGCCTGATAGATACATACTGTCGATTGCAATGATCCTGATGGAACCCTGACTAGAATAAGTCAAGGGATATCCATATTGGTAAGCTTATTGGGGGTCCAAGGGGCGGAGCCCCCGGAAGCTTTGGGATTTGTAATATCCCAAAATACAGTTAATTATTGAATAGTTAGCTCAATTTTAGTGAGCGAAGCGCAGACGCACAGTGGGCCAGGATCGCCTGAAAGTGTGCCAAGAGAGAAGTCCTGACTAAAACTATTAAATGAGTACAGGGCCGGAACTGGGTGAAATAACCTTAATGGGGGTTCCAGGGGCGCAGCCCCGGAAGATTTTGGATTTGGGCAGTTTAGCATTATCAAAAAGTGGTTTAAAGAAAACGTTGAGTATTGGTCAAAATTAACTTTAGTAACCAAAACCTGCACGATTACGGTACAAACTAATAGTTATAACTTCACCATGCTCGAAAATTATACACAATTACAAAAGACAAAGTAAAACCCCTGTTATCATTCAAAAAGAGCCGTTACAACTCAAGTGTCAAATTAACTCTAGAGAGAAGCGCTAGCGTTCTAGGTCCTCCTAATACGGGACTGTAATGCGCGGTAATAGTTACCGCGCATATTCATGTATTCTGTTCGGAGTCGCGCTAACACATAGAGAGAAGTCGAGGAGGCGCTGATTTTTTGCGGAATGGAGGGGAAAATCATAATTTTAATCCACCCGATAGTTGAATCACATAATGGAGAGTTAATTGGTGCTAAGTACCGTATCATATGTATAGTTTTAAGCACAATTAGCGTGCTTACAAATATTAATTGATACCCGGACGTCAATCACTTTTATACACATTTTGAAAGCAAATTTCACAACAATTAGAGCATTTGAATGGGAATTATTATTATTTCCCATGTTTTTTTCGATGATCTTTCATATGGAATTGAAATCAACCAAATCCGTTTGGGGGGGGGGGGGGCACTTTGGAAATTACCAATACTCAAGGTTACCTTTAAAGAAGACTACAGTAACAACTTCCATTCATGAGAGGGGGCAATGCTCCTTTATTTTGTAATGTTATTATATATTTTTGAGGGGGGGGGGGGGGGGATGATAATACAGGCCATCCCCCCCACCTGAAATATTGGGGGGGGGGGGGGATATATCCCCCCCCCCCCATCCCCCCGTGATCGACGCCCCTGGCCAACAAGCAAACCAAATTAGCAACTGTCGTTGAACTTACAAAGCATTAGTGGTTGCGTTTAGGCGAGCGACCTAGAAATATAGTGGGCGTTGATTAACATGTTAATCATGTCATGCGAAGGAAGAAGCATACTCATGGTGTTTGGCTCTCAAATAATTCGGTGCAATTAAAAAGCAAAGAATGTGAATTTTCGTTAAAACACAGAGGGCTCATTTATACCCTGGTCATTTTAAAGGGTACCACCACCCAAACATTACATTCTTATTAAAGAAAGGTAACATCTTTAGTATGGCATTCCATCAACAAGTTCACAAAAATATGTTTCCAGAAAAAATAAATAATTGGAAAACGCATTACCATTCTAAAGCATGCGTTCATGCGGTCTGAATTTCGAAGACTAATTTGTGCAGTGCGAAAGAATCGCCCGGGATTCTATTTTCTACAAACGTACGCGTGAATAGCATTGGCGCACTCGCAAATGTTTGCCCCGTATGGAACCAAGAAATAGTAGTGGTTCCGTAAGTGGGGGAAATTAATTGCTCTGTTTATGAATTACACATCCCTTTGCAAAATGTTGGGTATCTATTTGATATCACAAAATTGTACCAAAACATATAATAATGTGTTGTTCTTTGCCTGGTGGTCCCCTTTAAACCCATTGGAAATCTATTTGTTTCATTTGAGCATTTATTCCGATTCAAATTTAAATTAAACTAAATGATTTCAAAGATTCATATACAAAAAAAACATTAAACAAAAATTACAAATGCATTACATATATTTACATTAACAGCATTAAAAAAACAAAAAAACAAAACATAAATAAATTAAAAAAATAAAAAATAAAAAATAATAACACACACATAGAAGAAGAGAAATGAAAGCAAGATTTACAATATGAACCATTCAAACAATTTGTTAATAAAAGAAATATTAATTTCATTTCGGAAAGGGGTGCACAATTAAAAGCCATAAAGAGGCTTGATAAGTTTCGTGCACACCAAATTATTTAGTTTTTTTCATAAGTAATAACTTTAAAAGTATGGCAAATCAAATGGTCTTCATAAAATGATCATAACATAATACCTAAACAATTACTAATATATTAAAACAAATAAACAACAATTGAGGTTCTGTAAGAGGTGAAACATTAACAAATATATTTAATATTGAGTAATTAAATATCTTTTATATTGCCTTTTGAAAACATTATTATGAACAATATTAAAATTATTCAAATCAATATTATTCCATACTTCTGGTCCTGTGTTTCGTAAGGAATATTTAGATAAATCATTAGTGTACGTCCAGCTGTGGAATTTGTTTTAATTTCTTGTAGAATAACCGTGAATATTACGATTCAACGTAAACATATTCATTACATACAAACATAACATATTCAAACAGTAGCGTTGCATGAAAAATGATGTTTGTAATCAATTTATATCTTTTAGTTTAAGAGTATATCATCGTTTAAAAATGGGTGATGTATGCGATAATAATCTGAATGTGTACAAAATCGTATTGCTTTTTTCTGTAATATAAACAATTTATGTAAGTGGGTAGAGTATGTATTAGCCCATTATAACATTGCAAGATGAAACATTTGATAAGATAAAAGCATTATAAATATTTAACAAAATATACATAGGTAAATAATCTTTTATACGATATAATATGCCAACATAGTGAGATATCTTAGAACAAACAGCAGTAATATGGTCACTCCAAGTTAAAATCTCATGAATTCTTACACCTAAAAAGACAGATTTAGATTTAATCAAAGGGATAGAATTCACTTGAATATTTGTTTTGTGGGACATTTATAACCCTTCTTATGAAAATATATATAATTCGTCTTTTTGATATTTAAAGTTATTGCACTTAAACCATTTTACAATATTATTAAGATTTTCATTTAAAGATTGAACTAAAATGTCAATATATCATTATGGGCAAGAATAGATGTATCATCTGCATAAAGTATAACATCACAATCATGGCAAGCATTTACAACATCATTTATATGCGGGCAATTCCACGAAAAATGTTATCCAAGGGTGGAAAAATGAAATTCATGGGACAGCCTTGTTAACTACTGGATAGTAATGAGGAAGGACCATATTTTGATAACTAAAGAAAAAAAAAGTTTGAAATTAAATGCAGAATATTTTTTGGGGGCCATTGAAGTTGGACAAAAATTGTATGTATTACCCCCCAAAATGATGAAATTTGCATCCATTGCTTGCGAAATAAAATTAAAAAATATGGATCAGTTCAGAACAATAATTCTACTTCTAATGTCTTGTTTATGCTTTGTTTTAACATCATAGAAATGGAAATTGTGTAAAAATCTGTACTTTTTAAAAACTGTTATTGGATAAAATCTTGATTCTTACAACATTGATATGTAATGTCCGTGACGTTTTAGATATACAAGTTTTTGTAGAAGCACAAGTCCTAATTCAATTTAATTCAAAATTCGTTTGCAAAGCTAGAATGTGAGGGCAAAGCTTTTGAATTTAGCTGTTTAGAAATTGGAAGATTATTAAGTGCACATTGCAAGCATCATGTTATGAGCTGGGCCTTGTCCAATATGAACTTTAGCCTGATAGATACATATATTGCAAGCATTCTGATGGAACCCTGAATAGCATCAGTCATGGGATACCCACATTGGGAAGCTTATTGGGGGTCCAGGGGGCGGAGCCCCCGGAAGCTTTGGGATTTGTAATATCCAGATATAAAGATGTTGTCTATTTGTAAATAGAGAGTTAACTATTCTTTAGTTATTTGGCTTTTGAATTAGCTGTTTAGAGATTGGAAGATTATTAAGTGCACATTGCAAGCATCCTGTTATGATGAGGGCACTGTCCAAGTATGGATGAATTTTAGCCTGATAGATAAATACTGTCGATTGCAATCATCCTGATGGAACCCTGAATATAATAAGTCAAGGGATACTCACATTGGAAAGCTTATTGGGGGTCTAGGGGCGAAGCCCCCGGAAGCTTTTGGATTTTTAATATTCAGAAATACAATTAACTATTGAATAGTTAGCTCAATTTTAGTGAGCGAAGCGTAAACGCACAGTGGGCCAGGATCGCCTGAAAGTTTGCCAAGAGAGAAGTCCTGGATAAAAACTATTTAATGAGTACATGGCTGGTACTGGGTCAAATAACCTTAATGGGGGTTCCAGGGGCGCAGCCCCTGAAGATTTTGGATTTGGGCAGTTTAGCATTATCAAAAAATGGTTTAAAGAAGACTATAGTAACAACTTCCATTCATGAGAGGGGGCAATGCTCCTTAATTTTAATGTTATTAAATATTTTTGAACCCAAAATATTGGGGGGGGGGGGGATGATAATACAGGCCATCCCCCCACCTGAAATATTGGGGGGGGGGGGGATATATCCCCCCCATCCCCCCCGTGATCGACGCCCCTGTAACAGGGGGACTACTACCTTCCTGGTTCAAGTTTTAATAAATTGTTTCGTTTATCAGATAGTGAACTTTGAGTCAGTACTCTGAACTATTTATAAAACTAAATTCCTTGCTCAATTTGAACATGCATGTCTCAATAATCAATAAAGACTTGACTATAACTTACTGGGAGGAGAAAGATATGGTTAAATCTCAAAATGATTAAATTGCAAAAATTATACTCTTTGTCCATGATTTTCCATGTGTTATGCCCATGATGTACACAACTTTTTTTTTTATATTTTACAATTTTTGTGCACAAAACAGCATTGTACCTCATCAAAAATATATAATATTGTTTTAAATAGTTGAACATTTGGTTTACTGCACATTCTGTTGAAAATTTTCAAATTTTACAATAATTTAGGAAAAAAATATTGCTATTTTAAAAAATAATCTTTTGCTAATTGAAAAAAAAAATTGAAATAGGAATTTTTTTCTCAAAACCATTTGATTACATATCAAATGTACAATTAAAAAAGTTTCATGCACAATGGACCATTTTTTGCGGGTTATTTCTGAGTATAGAGAAAGTGGACAAAAGTGTAATGTCCGTGACGCTCAAAATGTAATGTCCGTGACGCAACGTTTTGTTGTCTAGATCACATATGCCTGGCCCGTTTAGCAAAATCCAACTTGGATTCAATTCATCATTGCCTTGTGTATAATTAAATACCTAAATCACCTTTGTGAGGTCTCAGAACTCACAGACTTTTGCAAAGATGTATATGGATGCAAAAAGTCATATCCAAAAAATGTAATGTCCGTGACGGCGCACATTTTGCAGAATTACTCGGTAACGAATTGGATAAATGTTCTGAAACTTTTTTCGCATACCTTTCCAGGCTATTGCTTTGTAATCAAAATAAAAGTTAGACATTAGTTGGAGGTATGAATTAGTAGTGGCATTGGAAAGTCATGAAAATTCTCTGATTTGTAATGTCCGTGACGCTGAAGTTGCCCATACAATAAAAACAGCAGTGGTCCTAGAATAGATCCTTGTGGCACTCCGGTTTGTCTTAAAAGCTGAAGCCAAATTATTAAAAACAGTAAATTGAAGACGATCTGTTGAATATGATTTAAACCAATTTAAAGACGTGCCACGCATACCATAATATTGTAATTTGTTTAATAAAATAGAGTGTGAAAGAGAATCAAAGGCCTTTGGAAGGGTCCATACAAATTCCAATTACATGTTTTTGGTCATTTAAATAATTAATAATTCTGTCATGTATTTCAATAACAGCCATTTCAGCTGAATAATTTGCACGGAACCATACTGACCTTGATATAATAAAAATATGTTTATCCAAACTATTTTACAATCTTTTATGCTTTTCAAGAATTTTTGAGAAACATGGCAAAATTGAGATGGGTCGATAATTAGTGAAATCTGTCCATCGTCCTTCTTATAAATAGGTATTTTTAATTTACTAGGTACATGACCACAACTTAATGACACATTACATTCATGTAAGAAAGGTTCAGCAATATAATAAAAAAACATACTTCACGACATCGGCATTTATAAACATCATACTTATTACTTTTTCCACTTTGTAATGTTTTACATACGTCTATAAGCTCATCTGTTGTTATTGGATTAAGAAATAAAGTTTCGTCCAGAGGGCGATTCATATTAGAGGTAAATTGAGAAGTATTCGCTGCAGGATCATCACACACATTAGAACCAATATTAAAAAAAAAAAAGGATTACAATTTTCAGCAATATCTTTAGGGTCCGTAAGAATGATATTTGGGCAATTCCGTATGAGAGAAGGCAAAAACACCACATCTCAAAGTTGAGCAATCTTCCCTAAATCAAACTGTTATCAATAGAGGAAAACTTGAATTTTAGGAAACTGAAAACCGTTTGTATATAGCTCGATTGGTTTTTCAAATATTTCTGCTTGAATTGAACAGAAATGTATGACCTTTTATTCATAAATCAGCTTCATTTTGTGAAAATAAAGTGAATCTTTTAATTCAATGACTGTTTATGCTCATTTTCTCATATTTTCCATACGATGTTGTAACAATCACAAATTGTAAAGCATGGGCAGTAACTTCATTGCATATTCTTTTGAGAAATTTTAAAAATCTATGCACATATGATCGTAATTCCGTTACGATAAAACGTTTTAAGTTTTTCTCAATATCTTATTACTTGTTCTTTAGTCATGTCATTGTGAATTCTCTTCCTTCACCATAGTCCTAAGAACTTCCAACATAATTTTCTGAAATAATGTCACTACTTTTTCCAAAAATGGCGTAACAGTATTAGTATTTCCGTTACGTAACGGAATTACATGCACACGGTATGTAAGGTATTGAATGATATTGCTGAAAATAACATTTTTTCTTGTTCTGAATGTAGAAATACCCTTTAAATAGCATGAACTGTAGCCATGTAGACAATAAGTCATTATACATACATGTACTGTACAATGTTAATTTATGTGACTCATTACCTCACATGCTTCATATTGCATCAATGGTGATTTAACTAAATTGATACACGATAGATAATTTCTCTAATTTCTCCATGAACATAATAGAGATGATAATGTTCTAACATTAAATTAGTTTCCAGCAAGACCCACTTGACTGAAATTATGAAGATGCAGCAGATTCATGTTTGTACTTTAGAAAGGGAAAAACGAAAACAACAAAAATTTAAAAAATATCCAGTAATTAGTATGACACTGGTTCTACATTTATTTTCTCACATTAATTTACATTGATGTATTTTAAGATATAAATCATACCTTCAACTTTCAAGGAGATTTAATATTAATAATTTTGTATGTAAATTTGAATATCATTGATCAGTTAAGGGCTCATAACTCACCATTAATTATGTAAATTTGTATTAAACTGAAGCATATAAAATCAAACATAAATACAGAATAGGCTTCAAGATATTCAAAACTATACATAATACAGGCTAAGATATGTTTTATTCATTATCATAAAGTCAGAATTCATTGAGTGTTCAGTATGCTTCTGTATGCAGATCAAAGAAGACATGTACAAAGTATTTGCATTTTCAAATGGGAATTCCTATAGGTGTCTTTCATTTTTTGCAATTCGATTTTTACATTTTATATATGCCAACTTTTTGTATTTGGATCATACATGTTTATATCCGTACATGTATTTCATGAAATGAATGAAAACGCATTCTTAATTTATTTGAGAGTAAATTAAGATCACTTTAGGATGAATTATTAAAAGAATAATTTTAGAATATAACAAGAGTTTATATAACAAATCTCGATTTGTTTGTAATTCTGTTACGCACACACATAAATTCAGGATTTGTTCTGGTTCTTATGTAATAGTTTAACAATGCATACATTGTTTAACAATGCATACAGATTAACAATGCATACAAATTCTTTACTATAGACTGTACGCAGAAAAATGTAAGCAAGAAATTGCATTTTCATGGGTGGATTCATGGGTGGATTTCACAGGCGTAATTCCGTTACAGTGACATTCATTTGTCTTAAGGTAATTTCAGAGGTTAAAATAGATCATTTCTGGAAAAAAGATGTACCAAATTCAAGTTTGTAACTTAAATGATAAGTTTTTATTACCAATGAAGAATTTTTTGTGGTAGCTTTTGCAGAAAATCATTACAAAGTTAGTGTTGAATAAAAGACCCCTTTCCGTTATGATTGTATTTTGGTCTCCTGACGCTACAGTGTTTTAGATTTGTACCTCTAGTACCCCTGCCAGTTATTAAAGTTGTAAAAACTCTGGAAGTGAAAGGAATTTTAAATATGATTAAGAAAACAGAGCTAAAAATCACTTATATGTCATTCCGTAACAGTGGAATTGTCCATTCACAATGCATTTCCATTCACACAGATTTCAAATATTCAGGAAGTTTATGAGGCTTTATAGCATTGAAAGTTGAATTATTTGACCTGTTTGTGATTTTAAATTGTTTAAATGTTTCTTGATATTGATGATGTGCAGTTCTTTAGCATGTCACATAATGTAGGTACTTTTTTTTTTTTTTACTTTGGGTTTTTTCACAATTTAACCATTTTTCTTGAAGTAAAGGAAAAATTAAAAAATGTTGCTATTTTTTACTTCAAATATGGTTATTATTGTCAAATTATTGATTTTTGAAAAGTATTGAAGCTAAAATGTGAATTTGTTGGTGTTCATGTACCGATTTGTGGAAAATTTGATCCCACTGCTCAAGTTGTGTAATTCCGTTACACACTTTAGTGGACATAGTTTATAGGATTTTTCTTTCATTTAATTGATGCAATCCTTTTTAATTTCTTGCCTACTAATATGAAGCTGAACATAAACCGAAATAAAGCTGGAGTTTAGCAATATTTTTTTTCAAATTTCATTCTTATTTGTATTTTTGACATATTTTCATTTATTTTACACATAACAAGTTCAAATATTGCTTTACAGATATGTCAAATCATGGTTTATATTCAAGTGCTAGATAGCCTTGATGTTTGCATTAGCATGTAAGAAAAGTTGAGTGCAAAATAATTGAGTTTACCTTGAAACTTTCAGAGATCATTGTGTTGTTTATGCACCTACTTGTTCCAAAATGAAGTTGACATTATCAAGATAGACAAAATACATAAAATCAGTTTCAAAGTGTCTTATATTTCAGAGAAACTCAACGCAAACTTGTAGCTAAAAAAACCCTCCATTCTCCAGTAATTCCGTTACGGACACACATATTGGTATACGAGTAGTGTGCAACAACACATGGAAGAAATAAAATCATTTCCGTATCATGTTGTAGCCTGGCTGCCTGTGTAACTTTTATAATTATCAAAATTTATTAACGTCATGAGAATATTGCGCACGGAATAAAATAATGAGCAAAAAAATCTCTGAATGTATTTCCGTTATGGTGGAATTGCCCATTTTCACAGTTAAACGTGTTTTCTATTTGAACGCCGCAATCAAATATTTTAATTTATTCCGACATTTCTTATATTTGTTTTGTCTCCGTTCACATGGGTTTTTCATATACTGTATTGTTTATAGGGCCTATTTTTTCTTTTTAATTAATTTCAAAATATCAAATGTGACTCAAGGTTTTCTAGGATTGTTCTTTATATTATTCTTTCGTTCAATTAACGGCAAATATTTATCATATAATTCTACAAATATAGCAATAAATAAATCATAAGCCTTCTCTGGTACTGTTTGAGATTATACAGCTGACCAATCAGTATCCTTAATAGCACATAATAAACCATTCATATTTTATATACTTAAATTTCGATATTTTCCATTATTCTTGACTAATTATTTTTGACTAATTTGGGGCTATTTTTTGGCTATTTTTCCACAAAATGGAAGATTCTTTGACTATTTTTTCTTGAAAATAGCTTAAAAATAGCCTATATTTTTACTATTGTATTAAACATAGTACAAAATAGGCTATTTGTTCACTATTGTAAAAAAAAGTTTAAAAATAGGCTATTTTTTCACTATTGTAAAAAAAAGTTTTAAAATAGGCTTTTTTTTCACTGTTTCTTCAATAAAGTCACTAAAAAGACTTTACTACTTGTCCTACTACTAGTTACGACCACAAATTCGACTTTAAGGTACAGTATAGTTCAGAAGAACTGAATAATGTTTGTATGACACATGTACTGCTGAATACTGATACATAGGCTAAATGTGGACAGTTGTTTATTATTGCGCTGATACTGGCGCACGGGTATGGAACTCTGGCTGAGTGCGCGCCGCCCGGGCAAGCCGCCCGAGCGAGCCGCTGCCTGATGAGCTACGGCACCGCTGAACTGCGATCGATCTGTCAGGCACATTGGCGTTAAACTGGAACCACTCTCGGCGAGACATTTTGTCATTTTTCGAATGGGAAGGGCTGTTTCGGCAAATTTCAAGGGGTGTACAACATAAATGAATAAATGTGAGATTATATCGCGCGAATATCAATTACATACATACACCGTAAATGGAACTGCACGACATCATAAAAATGCAAAGGTATCCTCGTGATTTACTGTCATGTCTATAATGTACCGAACTAGTCAACAACAATCATCCTGCCAGGCTATGCCCGGTTTATACAAAAACATCTCGGCAAATTACACAACATAGAAGGATATTTAGACAAATCTATTTGCATGATTCAGTATCATATAATATAATCTGCTTAATATGCAATATTAAAAAGTAATTAGCTGATTTCGAGAGATTTTTATTCCACTTTCATCATCAGCTGGCGTAAGTCGAGTCATGTGAAGTCTAGATATAGTACACAGTTGCCTTTATCTCGCGCTGAATCTCGAGCTAGGCGAGAGGCTCGAGGTGCACGTGTGACGTCATTATTCTGTATTCGTGAATTTTTGTTTCAAGCCAAATATAGAAGTTCTGAGAAGGGTCTTCGAAAAAGCTTCTTATCGTGTTTCATTGATACTTCAAGAACTTTAGAGCAGATAATTTGTGTTTTGGTTGGTATAATCTTTCCGTACATGTATAATGTGTCTATGTTGTGATATTTCTTCGCTCAGCTACTTTAACACGTGATGGAATATTGAACAAGAAAATTATCAATCACAGTAAAACCTTATAAATTAACAAGTCGTCACAATGTAAAACTGAGAAAATGTGAACAGATAATTAGGATAAACTATTTAATGTATTGAATATTTATGTCGTCATTCCTCTTTCTATTTGTCTTGAAAGTAATATTGACCGCAAAGCTGAGAGTTTGGAAAATACAGAAATGTCACAATAAAGACAAATAATGTAGCCTATACTGTTCGACTTTATAAGGAGTTTGTGTTACGGGCAAAATAAATTAACCCTCTGTTAATTGTGCATTATACATGTTCTACCAAGTACCTCGCTTAAAGGGAGTGTAACACAATTGCATCCACCAAACCAGGTGGGAAATCAAATCTTGTAACTTTTGGGCCTGAACGAAAGCTCTTAAAGGACACATTCCACAATTTAAGTTATGTGTCCCTTTTTGGATCAAGTAAGAGAGAAATCGAATTTTTTTTTTTTTTTAGTTTTCAAAATCGCTAAACGTCTAGGCTAGACGTTAAAGGGGTAGCTACACACGTCGATGAACACACACATCGTTCAATATAAAATGTGACCGACTGCAATGGCAGTGCATTGACTTCGAACACACACGGTGCAAGGATCCATGGAACAAAGGCTCTCACTACCCTAGTTGCTAAGCTACAAAACAACTATTGTACCTGGTCACTTTCTATAGCTTGCCTATACCATACCTTAGCGCTATTCTACACACACCTCCTATTGTTATATCATTAGCCTACACACATGCTACACTACAATGCACACTCAATACAATGCATATAATGCAAAGCGGGCATACCGAATTACTAAACAACTGACTTGATAACTTAACCCACTCCATGTTACTCCCTATTCAACCTATACTTTCAATGTGCACTGTGGTGTCCCCTGAACGTGACATTATACCAGGCATTTACAGAGCGTATATACAAAAGGGCACCCGAAGTTCAAAGGTCAATTATTTCATGTAAGGGGTAACTATTCAGCTTTCATTTGATACCTTTTTAAAATCAGCAGTGCCACGCATCGCTGAGTTATTTGTTGTTGAAGAGGATAGGTGCGCACCCCACTTTTCGCAAGTTTTGACTAATGAATACATTCCTGAAATCAATGGTGGCACACTATAATGTTGCGTGACTTATGTAGATATTTGTTTTTGTGTTGTTCAAAACATCCATCTTGTGTCGAATGTGGCCCACACATTATCCAGGTCATGAGGAGGAAATTAAAACACCTTGTGTTCACAAGGTGTTAAAACAGGGGACATTGGTGGCCATCCCACTTCATGATTAGGCGCAATAATTACCCTTTCCCCATATTCCCCAAAGACTTCGCGTAGTTTATCTTTGTGAGCGAAATGACGATAGACAGATGCACTGTCTTGGACCGACCAGATCTGTCTCCATTCACCTATCACTCAATTTGTTCCTCCAACAGAGGTACTGACCATCATCGGAAGGTACTTTCTCTCCCTTTATTCATTTCAAAGAAAAATTGTCCGATCTCTTGACCACTTCCACAAAGTCCCATACTACTGTCAATTTTTGACGACCGATATTAAAGACATCCATGTAAAGTGTCTAACTCCACGAAAATTACTTGGAGCTTCCTCAGTTCTCTTCTGCCGTGTTGTTTAGCTTATAGTAAGAGAATAATAAAATAGGGTTAGATTTTTTCAAATGTCCCTTCAGTATGAAGATAATTATCATTGAAAATCATTATTTCAAAAGCGTTAGCTAACGCTTTTTGATAAACGTACAACTGTCGTAGTTGAACACGCCGCGGCCGCGGCCGGTGGCGCGCCACGCGATAACGAAATCTGGCCTGCGGAGTAGCCGAAACCTTCGCGACGGGTCGTTGGGCTGAGCGCGCGCAAATTATGTACCGTCTGTATTATACACGTGTGCGGAATTCGTCAAACGGACGTTTATTACTGCAACAAATCTACGGCAGGCCATCAGTATTCGGTGATAAAATATGAACTCAATATTCGTTTTTCACTAGGTAAAAAGTGGACGTTTTCTTTCAAACTTTTACAAATCTTCTAATTGTCGTCGCTGGGCAATAAAAAGGGCAAAATGGCCGATATTATCGTCAAATATCGATTTTATTTTTATTTTATTTTCAGATAGAGTACTTTAAACCCTATCCGATGATGTATTTAGAATCCCCATATATGCCCTACTTTTTGAGAAAATCATAAATAAACAAAGGACAAATGAACTAATTGCGCGTATTTGGGCAACTAAAAGGACAAATTCGTTTTCCGAGAGGTGTTATTTGGGTAAGAATCAATACACTTATAACGAATGAAATGTGTTATTTGACTACTTTTCCAAAAAAACGTAGCATTGGTTACAATATCTGCACATACGCATGGCCACAAGTTTATCCAATTTTAATTGAAGCGGCGACGAAATACCCCTTCCATTTTAGGCATACACAACTAAACGCGCACCTCCTGCGCGTATGATATGGGCAACAAAAAGGACAAAATGGACTTTGCCCTTTTTGATGCCCATTATTACGCCAAGTCGCGCGCATTGCCTGTGCATTATCAATGCGCGTAAAAGGGCAATTCGCAATTTGTCCTTTTTCATGCCCATTATTCAGCCAAGTCGCGCGCATTGCCTGTGCATTATCAATGCGCGTAAAAGGGCAATTCGCAATTTGTCCTTTTTCGTGCCCAATATCGGCGCATTATCGACGTGTAATAAAGACAAAATAAGAAATGCATAATAACTCCGTTAAAAAGAACTGAGCATGCGCCAAATTAAACAACTGGGTAGCTATAAGGCCTACTTAACTTTTTCACTAAATATAGTTACTGAATTTGGCATTTAAAAACAATAATTGCCCAAAATGCTATCGATACCGTCAATTTGTCCTTTTAATTGCCCAGCGACGTTGTATTTTACAATGATATTGATATAGGATTGAAGTCTCAAATGTCATTTTGAGCAATATCTGACACTTTACACGAATCACTTTAACATCAAAATTTCGTTGTGGTGGATGTCCGCCGGCGCAAATGTTCAATAACAATGTACTCAGTCATTGCTGTTAGTGAATGTATTCAGTTAAACGATTCATTCATTCACAAAAAGCAAAACATGTTTAAAGTTATGTTTCACATGGCACCATTGATTTCAAGAAATCGAACGATTATCCATAACTTGCAAAAAGTGGGTTTTGCACCGGTCATCTTCAACAACAAATAAATAGCAATGTGTGGCACTGTTGATTCAGGAAATGTATCAAATGGAAGCTAAATAGCAATTCTGTACATCTATATCACTTTTATAGTAAGAAAATATACAATTTATAAATAATTGACCTTTGAACTTCGAGTACCTTTTTTTTTATACACTCTGTTTAAAAGAACTGGCAAAATCGTTGCAGTGTATTGTTATGTGTCACTGTGTAACCAGCGTATGTCATATTAGTATCGACTAATCAAGTGCCGAATTATCCAGAGGCTGAGTTACTTCAAGCCATATTTTTCCCGAAGTAAAACAGAAAATGTTTAATTCGTATTTTGAAGAAGTAAGAATTAAAATGATTTTATATTTTTCACACATTTTATTAACATCATTCCCTAGCTACATGCACAGTTTGAGAAAGATCCGCGGTGTTTGCAAATGTGTTACATAGCCTTTAACCCTGTACATGTCAAATGCAAGTGCAAAAACATCCATTCGAGCGAGGGTATAGATAGTTGTAGGTATACTATTAGACCGGCAGCTCAGAGGTCTTTTGTGCATCGAAAAGCGTACTGATTGTTTAACATAAATATTTAGAGGAGAATGTAACAAAACCAACAATATGAGTCTCCCGGGCTGTACCTGGTGGAAAAGAAGTCCTTTGCGCCTCCAAAGTTTGGCCCCTGGGGTTTGTGCGATGCTTCTATTTTGTGGCGAAGTACCGTGTCTAAGATTGGTACCTGCGGGGTAAGCGAGACAATTACAAAAGGATCAGTGGTCCTTATCAGGCCTTCTTCTGAAAATTTTACCTTGGCCGTTTTAAAAGCGAAATACATGTCGATGAATTGGGGATTATACCAAAAACCTCTTGCAACTTAACAAATATGTCTTACAGATTACTGAATACATAATGATAGCACGTTTGAATATGCCAAAGGCCATATAAATACATTCGAATGAACACCATCACCAAAACCAGATCAGACATGGCTTCCACTTTCAAATGAATTTCACAACAACACCCGTGTATAAATATACAGGGATGAAAACTAAAGTAAATAGCCGAATGCAGAGGAACCAATATATGAGCGCATGGAATAGCGACGGAGGGGGGGGGGGGGGGGGGGGGGATGACAAATGTCATTGGGATGGAGAAATGTATCAATAGAGCCTTTACTCTGTGCAGTCATGTTTAGAGTGGCAGATGGTTGTCATGGGATATCTTTTGTTCTCTTTCATGAGAACAATTTTACAACCATCGCATCAAGGAATTTCTAATCGATGTAACAACTAACAAGAATAACAAGTCCTTTCAATTCGATGAATAGGCCTACACGTCCTTTTCACTTGACCGTAGTATGCTCATGCGCACAACGTAACTGTGAACTGTGGCCGAGAGCACGATCATGACCCAGGACCAGCCTAGTTCTACTGATCTCTAGATGTGCTTTACGGTTGAATGTGTAAGGGCGGCATGTGTACTCTGCTACGTTGTGTTGGTGTTGATTATGCTAATTAACATGGTAAATGTCACTGGTCCGTAATCGGGCCCCTGCCCCTGTGTATACAGTATTGGCCTCTACATGCAGCTTGGATGCCAATACACACATACTTGCCCTTTGTCTGACTTTGTGCAGCGATTCACTCTACGTACATGACGTAGGGAAATGTGGAAGCTCCGCTTTTTAAAACATAACTTTTGCGAGTCTATTTTTAATATTCAGAGGCATCTGCAGGGTAATTTAACGGATGATATTTGTATCCAATATGTATTCTGTAATCTGTAAGACATATTTGTTAAGTTGCAAGAGGTTTTTGGTATAATCCCCAATTCATCGACGTGTGTTTCGTCTTTTAAAACGGCCAAGGTAAAAATTTCAGAAGAAGGCCTGATACGGACCACTAATCCTTTTGTAATTGTCTCGCTTACCCCGCAGGTACCAATCTTAGACACGGTACTTCGCCACAAAATAGAAGCATCGCACAATCCCCAGGGGCCAAACTTTGGAGGCGCAAAGGACCTCTTTACCACCGGGTACAGCCCAGGAGACTCATATTGTTGGTTTTGTTACATTCTCCTCTAAATATTAATATGTTCAACAATCAGCACGCTTTTCGATGCACAAAAGACCTCTGAGCTGCCGGTCTATATGCACATCATTTCATACGAACTTATTCAATGAGTATTGTGACGAATGTTGACTGTAGCATTCAAAGGGTTAAGCATGTTATCTTATCCTTTAATTTGAAAACTAAGAATACCTTAATGCCCGCACATAATGGAAAAAATCGCACAAAATCACGCAGACATATATCAGTCACGTCTCCCCCAGGCAAAGCAACGGTTGTTTAGTACATAATACACAAGGTATTCACATACACTACCCTAATAGTCGTGTATATTGCAGTAGTTTCTATCTTTAAACCGTTAAATGTATATTAATGTTTGAACTTGTGTTTAAAATCACACATGTAGGTTTATTCGTATGAAAGGCATCTTCTCGAAACTCTGAAGTGTGGGCTAATAAAACATGGTTATATCGTATGATGAGCTTTCAGTAAGCATGCAGTAATGTTATAACTTGTTTTCCTTCTGTCTACAGGGGCAGTAAAGGAAAGGACATTAACACCATGGTATGTTGCTGTGACTTCTCTACCACCATGCCTGTCTCTCTGTGTGAGTGGAGGATCAGGATTGGTAGATTCCTCCCTCGAACTCTGAGCGATGACATCAAAGGATGTAAACACATCAATCATTCAAAGACAATGGGAAAGATAAACAAAAAATCCTTCTCCAAGGTTTCTCAGGAAAATCAACATAAACAAGAGAACCATGAACCAAAGAGCTCATACAATGTACGAGTCCTTATTGTAGTAACATTACTAACACTGTTTTGTTCACTTAGGTTAAATGGGGTGGTTTTTCCAAGTATAACGAACATTGCGGATTCATTCGATACACGTTCAGTCAAAACATCAATATTTAACTCTCCCGTCTGGTCAATCCAGTCAATATCTGCATCATACGACACCTACTGGCTGTCACCTACCTTCAGCTTACTAACCATGCTAGCAGTAGACAAACCTTCGAGACTGGACTCTCCACTATTGATAATCCAGCCAGTATATTATGCATTATACGACAACTCATGGACGACGCCAACTTTAATGCAACTGACATCAGCAGGGTCCTCAAGACTTTACTATAATGTCTTGGCAATCCATACAATATCTGCATCATACAACTACTCATCATTTGGGCATTCTGCAGTTGAAATGTTTTCAAGACTGAACTTTTGCTGCTGTACAATCCAGCTAGTATTCACGTCGTACGAAGGCTCTTCAATGACACCCTCTCCGGTCCAAAGCACTGCTGACAAGCCTTTAAGACTTAACTTTCATGGAGCTGTAACTTGGAGCAATTCGTCTGGCTATGCATCCAACGAGCCATCTACATTTGGACTTCACATGCAGGTGAACATTCATGATCAACATTATCTATTGCTTCTCCCATGTTGTTTTTACTGCTATCAAACATATACATATCTAAGTATTGTTCATTGCCAGAAATATGACCCTGGTAAAACCATATTTTCTTTGTTTATTAATTTGTATTTATATGAAATATTCTGGTCAGTTTCCCTATGTTTTAATTAACCCATTGCCTACGGAAACATATTCGATCCTGTATTTACTCTATGAAGATTTTAAAATTTAGTAGGGAACAGCTTAATGTATACAAAGGCTGCATTACTTCGGTGATCGTTCGCACATATCTTTTTGATAACTCTAAAGAAATGTTATACTACCTCCTTGCTGTTATTCCATGTGTTGTGCAAATTAAATCGATTTACTAAAGGGATGCAGCAACATTGTCCAAATTCGTTCTTAGATCTAGCTATTCTCTCATAACATGTATTCGTATTAACATTAGAAACATAGGATAGGTTTAACTTTTTTGAATATCTTTTTCGTTAACATGATATTTACGATTTAAGTATTTAGATGTTTAACTATATCCACTAGATATGCATAAGCGTGCACGGTGTCAGTGTAATAATCAGTGCATATCACTTATCATTCTCGCTCATTACTTGGCCATATAATATCTATTCAACGTGAAATAATCACACATTACTCAGCGGACATATCAGATCACAATATGCACATTGTATCAACCATTCATCCCTTGTTTGCCCCTGTCATTCACAACTTTCACAACAATTATAGTGTCATGTAATATTAACTTAATACATAATATGTAATAGGCATGAACACAACAAACATCTCTATATGACATATGAAGTCTAGCTTGAGAAATGTGTAATTAAGAGGAAAAAAAGATTAAAAGTTCAAGTCTAAACAATTAAGCAAACATTTTCAAATTGTCTTAAACTACCCTATATACATGTATGGATGTAACGGGTGCGGTTCATTATTCCGAAAGTTCGTTATTCCGAACACGCAAACTTCGTATGTATTAGGGTTTGTTCTTCCGAAAATGAAATAGGGTTCGTTAATCCGAACATTTGTCGCATAATCATGAAGGTTCGTTATTCCGAAGGTTCGTTAGTCCAAAAATGAAATCGGGTTTGTTAATCCGAAAAAGAAATAGGGTTCGTTAATCCGAAAATGAAATCCGGTACGTTATTTCGAAGGTTCGTTAGTCCGAAAATGAAATCGGGTTTGTTATTCCGAAGTTTCGTTAAACCGAAAATGTAATAGGGTTCATTAATCCCAAAATGACATCGGGTTCGTTATTCCGAAGGTTTGTTAGTCCGAAAATGAAATCGGGTCCGTTATTCTGAAGGTTTGTTAATCCGAAAATAAAAGCATTACGCCATTTACGGGTGTAAACTTACGAAGATGCGATAAGCCATTTAGGATACATTTCAGCTGCTGATGGACAAAGAGTGAGTAGCACTTTTGTATGAGAGTTATTTGGGCAAAACTATGTCATATTTAGGCAAACCATGTTATTTCGGGCAAACTCATATTACATTCGGAGAAGGCCTCTCAAATAAGAACAAAATCGTGTTTCTATCCTTCAAATTAACCCATCAACATTTTGCTTTGCTTGTCAGGTGGAAATTCGGAAAGAAAAACGATTTTGGCAAAAATAACTGAGCGTCCCCGCATATTACTTTAACCCATCACTCTCTTATATCTTGACATCATCTTACATTTGATCTCTCATTTACGTTATTCAAACAAAAATGGCAAGGTCGGGTGATTAATTACTGTGAGGGGGTGGGGGGGGGGGGGGGATCTCAACTTTTAGATCTCTTTTAATCAGCTTCGTCAACAAACATCGAATATTCCTGCCAGAAAGAATACACTCATCCTAGTGTGAACACTTTGTGAACACACTGTGATTCACAGTGCGGACCACAATATTGCATTCGAGCGTGTTCAGTGTGGAAGCCAACTCACACTATAAACGCACTGTGAAATTGCTGAGATACATAGTGTGAGCGCACCTTTGAACACACTGTGAAAGCAGTAAATTTCACATTGGCGATAGGGCCCTTACAGTAATTTCACAGTGCGTTCACTGTGTGTTTACAGTGTGAGTTGGTTTGTACACTGAAAGCGCTCGAATTGTACACTGTGTTCACTGTGAAACACAGTGTGTTCACAAATTGTTCACACTGTGCATGAGTGTGTTCTTTCCAGCAGGAATATGTTTTTGTTGACGAAGCTGATTAAAAGAAATCTAAAAGTTGAGATATGTTTATTTGTTTGCTATTTGCTGTTGGTAAACGAATACGACATATTTTCCTTTAAGCATGTTGAAGGGACAGTCCCTCGTTTACAAAACGTCTGAACAGTTTCCAGTTGACGGATGGGGATGAATGTAACACACACAAACAACAAATCAGATCGAACAGCCCTGTAATTTGGATTCTACGAATGAAAAACGAATGCGTCCCTCCATCAAACTATATTTCGGTCAGAGTTTAACTGAGTTAGCATAATATTACAACAATATTGTACTTATTTTTGTAAAGGTATTGTGAAGCCGACATTTGTAAAGGTTTGTCACGGAAAAAAATCTCAAAAATGAAGAATATGTAATTACATGTAGTCAGTTTAAGCGAGGTTTGGTTATTTTGTTTAGTGTGCGGTCATGCTACTATTATTTGTGTGCGGGTCACGTAGCTAGCGCGGGTCACGTAGGGGTCGCGCATAGCGTTGTGGTACTTCGTGGAATCCGTGTACGAACTTCCTCACTGGGTGAATACGCGTATAATGCACAATTAACCGTTGGACGATGGTTTATTAGTTTTAGGTCTATAACCCCACGAAAAAGAGATTTCAAGCCCTAATTTGTTCAGGCATGCTATTAAATGACATATTCTTTCATATAAGACAATAACGTCGCAACTTTTGAAATTTGGCTTGCAAAAAAGGGGCTATCCCTTTAAGTGGCCCATGCGCCTGGGAAGCGGGGGTGCTGGGGGTGCTGCAGCACCCCCGGACATTTTTCAGGGGGTGCGCAGCACCCCCTGCAAATTTTTTTGTATGTTATAATGTATATCATTATGCTTCGTTTACGAAATTGTCACAAAGCCGACAGCCACAAATTACGCTTTTTTATTTTTTATTTTTTACTTTGGGGGATAATTTGGATATAATGCAAATCATGGTTAGACGATATTGGGCAGGAAGGTCAGCTTGCTACAACTTCTGTAAACTATTTAATCTTCACAAAGATCAATCACTCAGACGAACATATCAGCACCAGACGGGAAAATGCACCTTGACATAATGAGCGGCGGATCTACGGGGGGGGGGGGGGGGGGGGTTAGGGGTTTAAATCCCCCCCCCCCCCTTGGGCTGCCAAGTGAAAATGTATCAGTGAAAAGATTGAACAAAAATCACTTACGGTGGTTCAAAATAGCAAAAAAAAAAATCGCCGCTCGCGGCTATCAGTGAAAAAAGTGAACAAAAATCAGTTACGGGGGTTCAAAATAGCAACAAAATTCGCCGCTTCGCGGCTATCAGTAAAAAAGAGTGAACACAAATTCCTTACTGGGGTTCAAAATAGCAACAAAAAAAATCGCCGCTTCGCGGCTATCACTCTAAAAAGTGTACAAAAATCACTTAACGGGGTTCAAATTAGCAAAAGAATTCGCCGCTTCGCGGCTATCAGTGAAAAAAGTGAACAAAAATCACTAACGGGGGTTCTAAATAGTGCAACGGGATTCTCCCGGGTCTTCCAATTCTCACCACAGCCATCCACTCGCTGGTCACACCCGACAACCACATCCCGTTTAGTTCTTTTATACTCTAGGGATTTGCAGCTAACTCTCCCCCAATCAGACACATCACACCAGAAGTTTGCCTTTACAGTGGCCCTTGCCTTTATTCTTGCTAGATGACTCCGCCTAACGTTTGTACAGTTGATCGGGCGCCATCTCGACTACGCGCCCGATTCCGTCTCTCGGTGCAGCTAGCTAGCTCACACACACGTCCAGTCACGAGAACGGCCTCAGACCCAACTGTCCCAAATTTAACTATGACGTGACTCTATCCACACACCGCCGCACTCCGATATCCACGTCCGTCGGATCAGTGCGCGTGTGGATATCGTGTGTGCGCGCTAACCAGCTATACCAAGCTCACATGAAATACACATCAAATACACAGCATACACTACTCTGATATACGCTAAACATGCCCTATCCACAACAGTACATCAGCTCGCAACATGCAATGCGGTACAACCCTTTTCATATCCGTGACGATGCAATTTACAACGGTACAAGAACAATGATTAAAAGTACAGTTACAATTTCGTCACATAACCCCCTCCCAAGATAAGTCTGTCCTCAGGCTTACAGGCTATACGGAAAAACGAAATTCTAACTTGCCCAACCATTTCAAAATAACTGCTAATAATGTTCACTTAAGCAATTGCCTTTAAACTTTATTAAAACATTTCTTAAAACAACCTTATGCAATTCAATATCCAACTTTTCCAAACGAAACTGTATGTCATACTTAACCAAGCATTACAAACTAAAACATCCACATATATACAAATACCTAACCCAACTATCCTTTCCTTATTTCCAATAACAAACATGTTTTCCCCAATCACATTAAACAATAACAACTGCCGACTGAATCACTCTAACTTGTTTAACATGAGCTACCAAAATTAACGCCAAACGATTCAACTTCACTTACAAAATCGCATGCAAAATCGCACAATTACCTATTTACAAACAACAATTAAAACCACTTGTCATCATATATGCTTGACTTAAAACATATGGCTATATACAACAGTCAACAGTACGCCTGACAAAACTACTGCTCATTGACCACATGCAAGGTCGTACAAGTTAACTTCGTACACAGAACGAATGGTAGCCGAACAGTCACATCAATGGCATTTCAAGAAATTCCAATAACGTTTTGGACATAAAAAATCAAACTATACATCATCAAGACTGTACTACATAAGACTTAAATCTTAGCTCTGTCTTACCGCAATACCAACTCCTAAACAATCTGAGGTATCGGTCTCAATAAAACATAAACAATCATTAAATGCGAATACATGAAAGTAAAACACTGCATACTAGTAAACTAATCAATGGTCACGTTTCATGTTCTATTCAAAACATAACCTGGCATATACAAATCCACGAATAAAACGATCTGTTAAGTTTTCTTTAAACTCAAAAGAAATATGTAATCGTGAAAACACCAATCATTACAACGAAACAAAAGGAAAACTAAGCGCCACTTAATCTGGTAGCCCTTATATATACAAGACACGCAATATCCAAACGACTTTCAATCAGCAAAATGTCTCTGAGTTCTTTCTAATAATGTTAAGAACAATGAAATGTCCTTAAATCACGTAAACCGAATGTTCAAAAGTTCAAGAATGTCCATAAACATTAACATTTAAAATTCCTCCAATTGTTAAAGTCAACGGGATGTCTTTAACTCAATTAAATCGAAGGTTCTGGTATTGAGTTTATTTAATGTTCAATCGTGGGTCCGTCTTCGGTGGTCTCGCTTCGGTGAAAGGCTTGCCCACGCGACCTCCGTCCGCTATCTGTATTCCTGTCTCCTATCGGATCAGTGGAACTGTAGTCATCTCCGCTTCTGACACATGCCGTACATCCGTTGAGGACGCCTCGCTCAGTCTCCCCCTTCTAGTAGTCAAGACTACTTCGGATTCCTGGATCCACGACTTTGTTGACGTTCCTTCCGGGTATGGCTTCAGATGCTTCGAATGGACTACCAACTTCCATCCGATCGGTGACTTCAGACAGCATGTGGATGATCGGGTGAGGGCCTCTCTACTTTCGTGGTCATCTAAAACTTCGCCTCTTGGTGCTGACAGGATTGGAAAGCCACACGGACACCCTGACATGAAGCTGAGATATGGGAGCCTTTCATGTCGTCCTTCCGTGGAGAGCTTCTCGTTGGTGCACGTATTTCATCCTCGCCATTAGACCTGGTGTCCGCACTCATGGCCTGTAATACCACCATTGTCCCTCGTGTGATTCCTTAATCACCCCTGTAGGTCGACACCTGTGGTATTCGCATGTACTCTGCGCGACATCGTCTCCGCGGTATCCCTGCTGCACTGTCCGACTCCGTCAGCCACTTCCTGTCTAGTCTCCGTCACTGGTCTTCCGTCACCAAGAACACGTCGTCCATCGTCTCCTGTTCACCGAGAAGACGGATTCGCTCTGTCAACAGCTGCTTCCTCGTAATTGAGATCTGTAATTCTTCCATATTGCTGAACTTCTGCGACGGGCATACTCATTCAGCTCCCTGATCGAACTTCTCCGACGACATCGTTGACTCAGTGTTGAAAGCACAAATCCATCACCCCTTCTGGTACTGGTGCACACCCTGCCACTCTTCCCTGTATGTCTACCGCATACGCAAACTGGAACTGAAGAGTGTGTGCGTCATTAATCCTGGGTTCACATGTGGCCATCAACTATTTGTAGGGACGGGGTTGAAGAATGGGGTGTGTGCCCTATTTCAGGCTAATCTGTGCACTCATGTGGGGCTCCATCGATGTGCACGCTGCTATATCGTCTCCAGCTTCAAGGTGCTATATTCTTGATCATCACGGCCCACCATACGTAGGTTTCATCAATGTTGTCCCTCTCGGCTTGCCATACAATTCCCTAGGGGACGCACGTGTGGTGGCGAGGCCGTGGTCATGCCCAATCTTCACCCACACTGCACTGGGCTGCAATCATATCAATGGGGGCCTGTGTTAAGGGGGAGGTTCTTTCTTACATCTACATTCACATCTATTTTACATCAGTATGCGTGTATACACCCTGTACATTGTCTATGAGGGCGCTCTCTACAACACGGGTTTGGCTATCGCCTGATTTCTGTGTGTGTGGTGGCCTGTAGAATGTCTATGAATTCGCTATCGCCTGATCGGGCGCCCGATCTGTGTTTGTTTGTTTGTTTGTTTGTTTATTTTATTTAATCACGGTATATATATACAAAAATTAAAAGCCCGCTTTCAGCTACAAGCTGTTTTTCAGCAGGGCCGTGAAACAAAAGAATACAGAAATACATAAAATAATACAAAATATACATTACAAACAAGTTATTTAAGAGAAAAAAAAAAACAATAGAAAAAAAGACCAAAAAAAACACATATTTACAAAGATAGGGGTAATAATAATTTACAAAATATTAATCAGAAAGAACAAGGGAACCAAAAAGGCATAAGTGCATGGGTATACAAATCATTGAACGGCTAATATTATGGACATGAATTATAAATCTAGTATGGGTAGCTTCATTATTTCCTTTTTAAATATCTTAACGTCGTGTATAATTCGTAAATGAATAGGTAGAAGATTGAACAGTTTTGATGCATCATATAATGGGCTATTTCGAACAAAGTTTGTCCGGGGTCTAGGTAATTCAATTTGAGTGTTTGCGTGGCGTAATCTATAATCTAACTGCGGTTTTAATTCTATGCGGGAGGACAACAATTTAGGGGCAAGATTGTGAAGTAACTTAAAAATAAAAACCAACGCTTGTTTCTTTTGGCGAACTTCTAGTTTATCGACAACAAGTGTCCTATAATAACGTTTCCCTATTGAAGCGAATATTTACACCAAGTACCAAACGTAAACATCTATTTTGTATAACCTGAAGGCGACTTAACTGTGAAAGATGCCCATTCATCCAAATCATACTATTATTATCAAAGTGGGGTTGAATCAAAGTCTTGTAAAGTACAAGAAAAGTCGTCTTATCTACGAACTGCCTCGCTCGTTTGAGAGCGTGGAATGTTTTTAATACCTTTTTCCTTACAAAGTCTATTTGCTGGTCCCATGAAAAATTACAATCAAGCATGACCCCAAGATGTTTACACTCCGTAACTTTCTGTAGTCTTGTATTACCAATACGTATTATAACATCAGAAAATTGGCGCAAATTGTGTTTAGACCCAACTAACATAAATTGACTTTTGGTTATATTAAGCAAAAGTTCATTATTTGAGAACCATCGCATTATAGACTTTAAATCTTCATTAATTGATTTTTCTAAAACTTTCGGATCTTTTGAAGCATAGTACATACATGTATCATCAGCGTACAGAGAAATTGAACATTTATTAACAGATTTCTGTATATCATTCAATGTAATAATAAATAATAACGGCCCAAGTATACTTACCTTGGGGTACACCACTTTTTACAGTACGGCTCGAAGATAAACTTCCATTTACTAATGTGGATTGCTCTCTACCCGAGAAATAATCCTGAAACCATTTGATAGCTGTTGGGTCGAAGCCAAAGAATTTAAGTTTTTTCAATAATATATCAAAGGATATTAAATCAAAAGCCTTTTCTAAGTCTAGTGTAACGACACCAACTACATTACCTTCATCTATAGATTTGATCATATCATCAGTCAAGGACATAAGGGCAGTTAAAGTGGAATGGTTAGGGCGAAAACCATGTTGATTTTGATTTAATAACAAATTTTCCGACAAATAATCATATATTTGATTAAATACCATTTTTCCAATACTTTTGACAAAATAGGAAGGACCGAAATCGGTCTATAATTTGTGGGGTCTGAGGTATCTCCACTTTTGTGTATGGGAGTTACACGAGCCTTTTTCCAAGCATCGGGGATTTTCCCCGTCACTAGTGATACATTGATAATGTGTGTAAGTGGTTGAACAATACATTCAATAGAGTCTTTAACAACGCTAGCGGGGATTTGATCAAGGCCAGTGGCCTTGTTCCTTGCAATACCATCTATACATTTCAAAACATCCTCTTGGACATTTCTTTAAACCTAAATGTAGAATCAACGTGACACAAATACTGTCTAGTCTCTTTCCTTCTTGTTGCTAAATCAACAAAATAATCATTAAAACATGATGCTATATGTTTTCTATCAACAATTATTTTGGGAATAGAGGTATCATTTTGTTTCTTAGGCATTATGCGCCTCAGCGACTTCCACATTGCTGTGCTATCACCTGTATTATTCAAAATACTTTCAGAGACGGATGAACGTTTTGCTTTCCTTATCATTGACGTCACAGAATTTCGTGATTTTTTATACAAAGTCCAATCACTATCTAGTTTGGTACGTTTAGCTTTACGTTTCATACGGTCTCGTTCACGTATTTTATTCAATATATCATCAATAATCCATGGTGACTCTTTTTGACGCACTCTTTTTCTTTTTAAAGGAGCATGTTTATTCAAAACTGTATTATACTTAACAGCCCAAGTTTCATACGCAGTATTTGGATCAGAATCTTCTAAAACATCATCCCAGTTCACTTGACGTAAATCAGTTTTGAATTTATCGACGTCAAATCTACGCATATTGCGAGAATTTACATATTTATGTTGTGCTTTAGGATATTTTACTCTTCCGAAAGAGCATACATTATAATGATCACTCAAGCTCACTGGGATGACGTCACAGAAAGTAACTTTGTCATGATTTGAAGAGAATAGTACATCAATTAAGGTTGAAGAAGTTGGTGTTACTCTTGTTGGTTTATCAACATACTGTTTCAAATCATATTCCTCACCCAAACGTTTCAGTATTTTCGTTTGGTGATTTAATGTTTTTTTAATAAGGTCACAATTTAGGTCCCCCATAATGAGAACATCTTTTGATGTTGATTCTAATAACTGAAGTAATGATTCAAATGTATCAAACATCATATTTTGGGAATTTGGTGGTCTGTACCAATATACAACCATAAATGGTTTTTGTTTGGGTAAGGAAACTTCAATACACATGAGTTCTAAGTCATCAACCATGAGGTCCTGTTTCACATTGAATGGTATATTTTCTTTGATATATGTGATAATACCACCTCCATTTCTGTTTCGGTCTAGCCTTACACTTCTATAACCTGGAATACATATTTCTGCCTCACTAACAGATTCATCTAATCGTGTTTCACATAATGAAAATATATGAATATTATTATTTATCAAAGTATGTTTCACCTCATCAATATTTTTTAACAATGAGCAAACATTAAAATGGGCAATATTTATACCTGCAGAAGATTTCAGTTTATTAAAAGTGTTCTCAATATTGTCATACCTATAGTCATCCACTCTATGTTGTGATGGATCAACATTATCGTCATCATCGTCATAATTTATGATATCAAAGTTTCTCGGAAGGTCATCTAACATACAAATATCACAAATCCAATTTTGGTTCGAATCGAAAGTTTTTTGGGAGGCTCGGGAACATGTTAAATGTGCCCATTTTAAACATGAGGTACATGAAAGAGCATTTTGGTTTGACTTTACAGTTTTTTTGCATGATAAGCACGGATATTTTACAGGCATTGTCAAACTTGGATACAATGAGTGCCCGGCATCGGGAGTTATTAAGTTCAGGTCAAACGTTCAACATCCTTCATCGTGTTGATGCGTACTTTCTACGTCGTTTTCGTAGACCAGCGCGGTGATCCTTCCGTCTGCGGTCCAGCATCTTCGCACGCATCGTTTCTTGGTTGCTTCGATGATCAAGTTCTGGCGCTGTCTTGTGATGTCCTCAAAGATGATGACAAGCGTCCCCTTGAGCATCCGCTTGGTTCTGTACACTTGGTCTCGGACGTTGTAGCGGGTGAATTTCACTATGATGGGTCGTGGGCCTGTCTTCGTCGAAACTCCAGGTCGCGTTCCAATTCGGTGTGATCTATCGATGTCTATCGGTTGTAAGTGGACATCGAGCTTGTGGTTGACGAGGTCGATGTGTGTGGTGGGTTAGGGCGTCGGGGGTGTGCATGGAGACTAGCCCGTGTGGTTCTCAAGCATCAGGTTTGACCTGGCATACCCACTGTATGGAAGCGCATTCTTCTCAGTGGTATATCGAGTGTGTGTCGTTGTTTTCCCTTCAACGTGGAGTTTCCTATGGCCTGATTCTGTGTGCGTTCTCACACGACCACCATTTTCTCCGGCACTTTCTCAGGCGGTGTATCCCTCAAGCCGTATTTCAGGCAATTCACAGACTTCTGGGCAATTTTTCAGCCTCAACTTCTCGGTATCTCGTGCGGGGAGTTTCGGCCAATCTTTCAGGCACTCTTTGTAGCTCAAATCCTCGTAGTGTATCCCGCTGCTGCCACCAATGCAACGGGATTCTCCCGGGTCTTCCAATTCTCATCACAGCCATCCACTCGCTGGCCACACCCGACAACCACCTCCCGTTGGGTTCTTTGTACACACTAGGGATTTGCAGCTAACTCTCCCCCAATCAGACACATCACACCAGAAGTTTGCCTTTACAGTGGCCCTTGCCTTTATTCTTGATAGAGGACTCCGCCTAACGTTTGTACAGTCGATCGGGCGCCATCTCGACTACGCGCCCGATTCCGTCTCTCGGTGCAGCTAGCTAGCTCACACACACGTCCAGTCACGAGAACGGCCTCAGACCCAACTGCCCGAAATTTAACTATGACGTGACTCTATCCACACACCGCCGCACTCCGATATCCACTTCCGTCGGATCAGTGCGCGTGTGGAGATCGTGTGTGCGCGCTAACCAGCTATACCAAGCTCACATGAAATACACATCAAATACACATCATACACTACTCTGATATACGCTAAACATGCCCTATCCACAACAGTACATCAGCTCGACACATGCAATGCGGTACAACCCTCTTCATATCCGTGACGATGCAATTTACAACGGTACAAGCACAATGATTAAAAGCACAGTTACAATTTCGTCACAATAGCAACAACAACAAATCGCCGCTTCGCGGCTATCACTCTAAAAAGTTAACAAAAATAACTTAAGGGGGTTCAAATTAGCAAAAGAATTCGCCGCTTCGCGGCTATCAGTGAAAAAAGTGAAACAAAATCACTTACGGGGGTTCAAAATATTTTAAAAAAATATATACGTATATATATCTCAGCACCCCCGGTGAAAAAATCGTTCCCAGGCCACTTAGTGGCCCCTTATAATTAGTTTTGCGTCATGCTCCATCCGGATGATGATGAAGCGGAGAGGGATGGGGAGAAAGGGGGGAGGCAGAGGAGGATGTGATAAGGGAGGTGGAGGAGGAGGAAGGGGAACATACGAAAGCGATGGAAAATCACTTATATGATAGTATTGTCAGTTGTACATTGTGTGTGTGTGTGTGTGTGTGTGTGTGTGTGTGTGTGTTGTTGTTGTGTGTGTGTTTGCACGTGTGTGTGGTAAACGTTGTCCCCTGAAAATGTTAAGATTATGCTGAAATGATGATTCAAAGTGCATATATGGGTGAATATAAGCAGGGGGATGGGGTGTGGGTTACCGTATACATGGTATATAGGCACCCTAACAATTTTAGGGGTGGTGTGTAAATCCTCAACCCCACTCAACACACACAAACACACACCCATTCAAACACACACACACACACTTTTTTTTAATGATTTTTTATTTCTCCAAATTATTAATATAACATTTACAATTGAATAACATTTTTAAAAATACAAGTTTACATCTCAAGTGTACAAATCAAGTGTAATTCACAAAAATGGAGACACAATGGAGATTTAACAACAAATAAAAAGAAGTAAGACACGCTACTTCTCTCATCCCCCCTTCCCCACCCCCTACACACTCACCCCCCCCCCCCCCCACTCTACCCCGGAAATCTGCTCACATTCCTTTAAAAAAAAAAAAAAAAAGCTTACAAAATACATATTTAAATCAATACTTTTTAAATACTTTTTCTTTTATTTACAAGCTCACGGGGGAAACATCACATATGAAGAGTTCATTCTTTCAATCTTATTCTAATTTTACCGTTTCTCATTTTTGTAAATGTAGTCCTAGTTTTCCCATTTTAATTGCCATTCCCTTTTCCTGGGCCTTATAATCTAATAACAGTTTCTGTATTTTATTAATATTAGGTAGAACACCCTCTTTTCTAAATTCAAATAAAATATATTTTACCATAAAAATGATGGTATTGCAACATTTTATTCTATTTGAATTACCTGACAATCCAACAAATATATCCCGCCAATTTAAGTCCTTTATTTCATCTAACTCAAAACGTTGTATCAAAGCTTGCCATGTCAATTGTACATTTAAACAAAATAAAAATAAATGCGAATATGTTTCCCTTTCACGTTTACAGTACGAACACAAGTTGTCTTCAACAAATCCAAATCTAAATAAATTATCTTTAGTGTAAATTGCCCCATGGAGTAACTTAAATTGAAACTCTCTCTGTTTCCCAATTATTAATGTTATTCTTGGTCTAAAAAAAACATTCATACATTTCTTTATCTATAAAATTAAAATCATTTTGTCCATCTCTTATCTGTAAATCATATGACTTTTGCAATTCTCTAATAAAATAAACATATATTTTTCTTGATGGTACATCCTTAAAACTTAATTTTTTATCCAAAAGATATAAATTAATATTATAATTTATTAAGTCTACCTCACAAAATTGTATCAAACCTAAATCAATTTTCCAATCCCTCGGAATCGCATGATATATATCAATTATTGTAAGTAAGTTGTCACCTCTCATACCAAGGTTCAAAAAGTATGCAACGGGTTTAACATGTCCATTATCCATAACATGGTTCAACATAACAATCCCTCGTTCAAATAATTCTTTATCAAATACCATCTTATTTTTTTTTATACATATATTCCTATTATTAAAAATAATTGGATTCATACAACCATTAAAATGCCTTAAATTATCAATCTCTTTCCAAGCTTTCAACATTTCCATATATATTTCCAATAAGGTGGAATCTTGAACCTAAACTTCATCTTTTGCATTTCATAATCACATAAGAAAATTAGCCGTCCTCCTACTGAACTTAAGCAATAATCAAAAAATAACTTCCATCCCAAATTTCTTTCTCCATATATTAATCGTTTCACCCACATTATCCGCTGCGTTCTAACAAATATTTCAAAATTAATAATTTTTACTCATAATTAATTACCATAATTATAATTTTGATACATAATTTTTCTTTTTATACGATCCTTCCCTCCCCATATAAAATCAAACGATATTTTCTCCACTTCTATATAAACCCATAGGGGAACAACAAGGAGAGATTAAACATAATTCAACTTTGTTAATGCATACGTTTTCAATAAATGCATTTTACCCATGATAGTCAAATCCCGTTGTTTCCACCAACCTAGAAGCTTTTTAATCAGTCAGGACCACTTTCGCTTTTCCACTATCGTGAAAATAGCGGTTTCCCACTATTCTCCAATCAATGTCGCTAGATGGCGCATATATCGTTTCGATAGTGCCATGCGATACTATCGGTGATCGAAACAAAATAGAATTTTGTACAGCCGTTTGTTACATATATGCAGATTTGTGTCCGCCATTCTTGCCTCCCGCGTGCTAAGTGTATCTTGCCGTTCTCTTATCTTGCCGAGCTATACGCCTCTCTCACTCGCTCCCTCCTTTTTCTCTCGTTATTTCGCACCTTACCAGTTCGTACGGCATCAAACACCTGTCGCGTAAGTCTATGCGCGAATCAACCGTTTATTTGAAAAACGAACCCGCATAATCGAGCAAGATTTTCTTAAAATGTTCTGGCCAGATCATTTAGACAAACTACACACCATTAGTTTAATTATCAAGGATGCTACACATTTACTATTTAGATGATCTGTCCAGAACATTAGGCGAAAATAAATGTAATTTAATTTAATGTAGTCTTTTCACAAATATCCCCATTGCCACAACACGTAGAACCGAACATGACGCAATACTGCGTATCACGTGATAATCGCGGAATAGTGTTTTTCCGCTATTTTGGCCGATAGCGGTTTTGCGAAAGTGGTCCTGACTGTTAATTTGACTTAATATTTCTTTGTAATTTAAATCATCTTTTAATCTAAAATCGACCGAGAAATTAACACCTAAACTTTTTACTTCCTTAACAAATTGTCAAAATAAAGGCCCATCTGGTTTCCCATTTTCCTCACCCATATACATAAAATGTGTCTTTTCCTTATTAACTTTCAAACCACTTACTTTTTCAAATTCTTCAAATATTTATATTGCAACCTTCTTATGGAGTCTAAATCTTTCAAAAAATGGTCATATCATCTGCATACAATACTTGTCTTATTTCATGCTCCCCAAAATGTATCCCTTTAATTATTTTGTCCCTCCTTACTTCATTTGCCAATAATTCTATTGTAACCAAAAACAAATAGGGCGACAATGGATCACCTTGTCTGACCCCCCTTTCTATATCAAAATAACCAGTGGAATAACCCCCATTCATAATACAACTACTTATATCATTATATAATATCTTCACCCAAGAACAAAACGAATCACCAAAACCAAACAATTTTAGCACTTTCAATAAATATTGATGGGATACAGAATCAAAAGCTTTTTCGAAATCTACCGCAATCAGAAACCCCTGTCCTTGCTCCAATGAATGTTTAGAATAAAATAATATATCCTCTATTAATCGAACCGCTTCCCCAATATTTCTGTCTTTTATATATCCCCCCTGATCATAATGAATTATTTCATTTAAAACCTTTTTAATCCTAGTTGCTAAAACCTTCGATAATATTTTATAGTCTACATTTAACAGTGTAATGGGTCTATAATTTTTAATATGCTTCGCATCTTTTCCCTCTTTTTCTATCAATGTTATAGTCCCTTGTTTTTGAGATACCGTCAATTCCCCCCTTGCAAATGTTTCATTCAATACTTCTACCAACAAATCCCCTAATAAGGGCCAAAATGTATCATAAAATTCCACCGTGAACCCATCATTTCCAGGGGATTTATTCCATTTCATTTCTTTCAAAACCTTAAAACACTCATCTTTCGTCATTTTACCTTCCCATAATTCTTTATTCTGTTCACTTAACTTTAAAATATCATCAAAAAATAAACCATTCTTTTGACCACTATCATTCCTCAAAGAATATAATTTTTCATAAAATGTCTTTATCTCTTTTAAAATGTCATTTTTATCCCTAGTAATTTCTCCATTTTCCTTATACATTTCTCTAATGACACTTTTCCTCTTATTTACTTTCAACAATTGTTAAAAATACTGAGTATTATTCTCCCCTTCTTCAAACTAAGCTGCTCTAGAACGAACTTTAATGCCCTGTCGAGAAAAATCATACAATTTATTCAACTTATCTTTTTTCAATTTAATACTATCAATAACAAACCTAGATGCCCCGTCGACTAACTGATTTTCTAAATCCTTAATTTCAGTCTCCAACGTCTCTATTTCAAGTTTCCTTAATTTCGCCTTTTCACGTGAATATTTCATGGCGTATTCCCTCATTTTCATTTTCAAAAAATCCCAAAATATTACTTTATTCGAAATCCTAGGTCCCCATTCATTTTTCAATTCAAATATTATATCATGCATCCCCTCAACAAAATTTGTATCCATACATAAACTATTATTAAATTTCCAATACGATTTTCCAAAAACAAACTTATCCACTAAATGCTGAAATTGTAATTTAATGCCCGAATGATCCAGTGTTATCGATACCAAAATTTCACACTTATTCACTAATTTTTCTAAACTACATGATATAAACCAATAATCTAAACGACTTTGGACTAAGGGCGACCTTTGTCTAAAAGTAAACTGTCTAACATTAGGATTCCTTTTCCTCCATATATCTTCTAAATCATATTTATTCAAAAAACTTTTTAATACCTCAATAAACCTAGATTTTAATTTAATATTTGGCCCTTCATAATCCATGCCCCCTTCCATTATAGTGTTAAAATCTCCCCCTAATATTACCGAATAATCCTTATCAAAAACTTCACATATACTTTTATCTAGCTTATTCAAAAAATCAACCTGTAATTGTACTTTGTCTCTTGTAGGGAAATACACATTTCCCAACAAAAATTTAACCCCTTGTATTTCCCCTTTAAATATAATGTACCTCCCTTCTTCATCTATTACAACTGCATCCCGTTTAAAATCTAAAAGGGGCGAAAATAAAATAAGAACACCTCTACTATGGTTTGACCCATGGCTAAAGAACATTGGCCCGCCCCATTCCTTCTTCCACTGTTCTTCTACTTCTATAGTACTATATGTTTCCTGTAAAAAAGAAATATCAGATCCTTTACATTTGTACCATTCAAAAATGCGTGTTCTTTTATCTTTATTCCGTAACCCTCTTACATTTAAAGTAATCCAAGAAAAAATCACCATTTTATTTTACAGGTATATAAAATCTTTATAATTACCGCGTGATCTGTATCCCCCGTGAGCATGTTTATACAAAACAAATAACTACAACAAAACCTACATGACGTATCAAAAAACATTGACTGTGAGCAGACCCCAACCCGTACACAACACACACGCACCCTTCCCCACCCAACCCTGTCCACCATCGAGAACTAACATAAAAAACAAACAAAAATTAAAAATCCGGAAGTAGGCCTACTCCGTCAAGCTCCCCCCTCATATCAAGACAATTATTCCCTCAATATTTACCTAGTATGTGTCAGATCTAGGTACTGTATTTACCAAGTCTGATATGATAGATGTGGTTCTGTTATAGAATATTAGATTACTATGCAAAGAAATAAGGCACGACATGCGGAAGATATAATTTAAGATATTTTGTTTATTAACATGAAACCATCATTGGTTTGAAATTAACACATACTATAATATATAAATCAATATGGAAGCACATACTAGGCAATCGTTTTACAAGCTGAATCAAATAAAACAAAAGTAATTGGATCCAATTAACGAACTAAACAAAACATAATTTACCTGGCGCCATAAATCACAAAATAATAATAATCAGGGGTAGTTGAGTTACATTATTATTTCTGTTCTGCCTTATGGGGATAAATAACTGGGTGAATAGCACCTTAATAGTTCTGGAGAGGTTGCAGACCCAGTCTGCGTAGACATGAAGGTACGGGCGTCGGCTGTAGTAGCTCTCGCGAGAGTTCATTGCGTCGAAGTTGCAGACCCAGTCTGCAATGATGTGAAGCGCGCGGTGGTTGGATTCCCCATGACGAGCGTATTGGATGACGATCGACTGCACCGCGATACTGTGGACATCTAGGCCCGTAGTCGAGATGACTGGAGTTGCGGAGTCGTGCCGGAGCCGGTTCGAAGACCCAGTGGTGCCAACGCGGAGCCGGATGGAAGCCGGTATGACGGTTGGATCATCGGAGCTCGGGTCGGATGAACGGCGGATTGGAGATCTCCGTTGTAGCTTGGCGTGACATAGCCCGGAGTTAGAGATACTCGGTGGAGTTGAAGATGCTCGTTAGAGCCGAAGTTAGAGTTGACAATAGTCGTAGAGTAGTCATTAGAGTTGAAGATGCTCGTAGAGTTGAAGATGCTCGTAGAGCCGAAGTTAGAGTTGACGATAGTCGTATAGCCCAGCTGGTTCCTAATGGGGGATGGTTAAAGCCAATAGTTCATAACATTTGCTTCCTCCGTTTACAATTAAACACCAGCTATCACATAATGATTATGACAATGAATATGTGTATTGTATAGCCGTAATCATAAACATGAAACACATGTATACAATTTAACACATAATATAATGCAAAGGTAATTTGTGAACTCATCTAATCTTCACATATATCACATACAAAAGGCACAATTTCTACAATCATTACATCCAAATGCCTCGCATAAATAATTAGGAAATATGCAATTTGTCCATGCTATTTCATTACATATTTTCTTAACATAAAATAAATCAGGCTTTCAAAGCATCAATGAAATACAAATACACTTTAAAGTTAATGTGCTTTAAAGTTTTGACATTATAAACTAATAACCGTATGCATAAATATTAACTCATCTCAAATATATATATAATTGTCAAATCATATAATTAAGCTGGTAAAGTATTGAGTGTATGAGCTATATATAAATATAACATACATGTACATGTATTACTAAACTTATACACAATGAAATCATTCAACAAAACTTACAGATTTTTGGTGACAGATGTCGATGAAGAGGTATGGTGACGGCAAGGTGGAGGAGGCTTTACCCAGCATCATGGTGGTTGGATTGCTGGGTGCTTTCCGGCATAAAATTAACTAATACTCTAGCCCAACATCAGGCTGGTATCTGGTGTATCACCTGCTCAAATTCACGACCTTCCATACTCAGTGACTGAAGCTATCTGTGTCACTTGACTATTCTCTCACATCCACTATAACTTACAGTACCCAAATCCAACGCACATGAACAAAAGAATGTTCCCGCCCAAAATCATACTAAATGCAACTTACTGGAGGTGACCCAATCACACAAAACTAGTCGAAACCAGTTCCACTCTTCACTACCCTGGATAGGTACTAGGCATTACATACCAAAACTATTCAACCATCTCTTTGAATGAACAACTTTCACAATTGTCCTATCTAAACTTCACTCACGTGTACAATAAACATTCAGCTTCTGTACACACTATCTCTATACAATTCTCACTTTGCATGAACACACTCCCTATTATTCCATCAGGGGTATTACTGGTTCTATCTTAAGCTCAATCATACATCAGTAACCCTTAACAGTGAGCTTGGGTGCACACTAAACATATACAAATCCGGGGCCTTATAGCCTAAAACCCATGCTCACATATTAAATAAAAAGGAAGCATTCACACATGACTGAATTTATGGTCAAGTGTGGATGCCCAAATATCTTAAAACGAAGTCACTCTGTGACAGTATGACCCTACCTTAAAAAAAAAAAAAAAAAAAAACATTTACTCTTTGACTAATCTTTGCCTTTTTCTTTCAAATCAAGAGCTGCCTTTTAAGCCCATTACATTTCAAAAGAAAGACAACACAAATACCTTACCGATGATGTGCATAGGGAAGTGCATGCACTTATCATCAATTAATAATAAACCTCCTGAGCAGTGCATGCAAACAATGCGCGCACGTCTGTTCAAAGTAATGATGATGCACGCACCTGCCATACATCAGAGTAAACATCTACTACAATAGTCCACACATTCCTTTAACATGGCATATACCATGTATACCTTAAAGATCTCGAATCCTCTAAATAAAGCAACTAATTCACCTGGTCTTAACCCTTTCAGTAAAAAAATGTCACCATTACCTAATGTTGCCAGGCCTGTTCATATAAACATCAACTATACATTCTTCATACCAAAGCATTATTTTGCATATAAACAGATTAAACACCTTATCTAAAAAATACCACCCAATAACAATACTCAATGAAACAAAATAAACAAATTGACCATGGATGTACAATTATTGGGACCAGATACCATTAATCTGCATTATTTGCATCCCAGAGTGGTCCCTTTTTAGGAAGTCTTTCATGACCGTTCATTATGCATCAGTGCCCTCACACCACCTTTCGCTTTACAATAATACACAGCTTATATGAATATTCTATAGCATTCCACAACTGCTCCCAAAGCAGCAAAGTAAAACGCATCAATACCCCTAACTGTCCAGTACCCATTTTGAATATAAACGTGTCACGGCCCTGAATACATGTGACCATGATAGTAAAAAAAACAAACTAAATAGACCGCCTCTGTAATGTATGCAAATAACACGCGCATGACGCCAGCCTCCCCGTCGTCGAGCCCAACAATACGGACTTTTCGCAAAACTGAGGACGACGAGTAGTGGGGTGGTTAAGGGGTCCATGACTGCATTTTGGGGTACGATTGTTTTACTTGGCATACATACTCCTTGGATCAAAAGAAGAAAATTCGTCAAAAGAGACACTCTGTATCTATGCAAATTATGCCTAATTTCCATAATTGATACAGAGTGTCTCTTTGGATAAATTTTCTTCTTTTGATCCAAGGAGTTTGTATGCCAAGTAAAACAATTGTACCCCAAACTGCAGTGAACACCCATATTTGTGGCCCCTTCTAGAAGAAATGACGTCATTTAGGCGATAAATTACGTCACTTACGTTCTCTCTCGTCGTCTGGCCAATCTGAGCACTAGTTCATGCCCGATTTCAGGTTCGTCGGAAAATCCAGTGCACCGTCTTCAGAATTACGTAATCAGAGAAGTATCGACATGTAATATGTGTGTGTGTGTGTGTGTTTTATACGTGTGTATGTGTATGTGTGGTGGATTATGTAACTGGTGTATGCGTGTGTGTTTGAATGTGTGCGTTTGTGGCTTTGTGTACGTGTGTGCGCATTTGTGCGTGTGTGTGTGTTTGTGAGTGTATATGTGTTTGTGTTTGTTGGAATGCGAGTGCCTGCGTGCGTGTGTGTATATGCGTATGTGTATACGGGTATGGGTTTTTGTTTGAGTGTGTGCGTGTGTTTGTGTTTGTTTGAGTGCTCGCGTGGATGAGTGTGCGTGCGTGTGTTTGTGTGTGTGTGGATGTGCGTGTGTGGTTGTTTGTGTGCATTTGTGAGTGTGCATTCATGTGTTTGTGTTTGTGTAGGTGTGTGTTGTGTATCTGTATGCGTATGTGTGGGAGTTTTATTAATGTTGTGTTTGTGTGTATACGCGTGTGTAAGGGTTTGTGTTTGTGTGTGCGCATGTGTGGGGTGTTTGTGTGCATTTGTGTTTGTTTGAGTGCGAGTGCGTGCGTGCGTGCGTGCGTGCGGGAGTGGATGTTTGTGCGTGTGAGTATGCGTATGTGTAAGTGTGTGTGTGTGTTTGTGTGATTGAATGCGTGTATGTGTGTGTGTGTCTGTGTTGAAGTTTGAGTATTTAAGTGTTCGGTGCGCATGTGTATGTGTGTATGTGAGTGTTTGACATGAGTGTTGACTAAAAGCGAAGATGGTTGAAAGGCAGCGAACAGGTAGTGAACAGGACGGGTTGACTAGATCCAATAGACCGCTTCTGTGATGTATGCAAATAATATGCGTATAACGTACATACTCCCCGTTGACAAGATTAAGCTTAACAATAGTAACTAGGTCCGGCAAGCTAAGTATGCCGGAGCTTGACGGACCTAGTTACTATTGTTAAGCTTGTCAACGGGGAGTATTACGTCATACGCATATTATTTGCTTATACAGGGTGGCCCAGAAATAACGGAACGGGGTACTTTCCATTATAAAGAAACATACAGACTAGGTTCACTGGATAGATAATCTTTTAAAAAGAAATTTTATATCAACAACAGTAATTTGGTCAAGTAGTTTTTTGTTTGGTATCTATCCAGTGAACCTATTATGTACGTTTCTTCACAATGGCAAATACCCCGTTCCGTTATTTCTGGGCCACCCTGAAACGGTCGTTTCAGAACGGGAAACTCGTTCTCGTCCACACTAGCGAAAAGTCCCTAATAGTAGCCAAGTCCGGCAAGCTAGCTTGCCGGACATGGTCACCCCTGGTAAGCCCGCCGACGGGGAGTCCGACGCCACACGCATACCATTCGCACACACCACCAGAAGCGGTCTATTGGACACGGTCTATTGGACAAAAATTTTTTGTATAATAACAGGCCATATATTCACTCATTATCCCCAGTTAGGTCATGTTCCCAAATACCACTGACAGATGGTACTGTATTCAAATTTATAAGGCACAACTAAAAGACCACTGAATATGATAGGCAGTAGCTTACAAAACAACTATTTCAGCTGGTTTTATCAATGTCCCTTCTGTACCAATGCACATCTAGAACCTTCCTCTATACAAATCACACAAGAGCGTACCGGAACAAAAGAGTCGCCCCTTGCCTGATTATTTCGTGCATGGGCGTCGATCCGTTTTTGATATTGGGGGGGGGGGGGGGGGGCGAAATTTGAAAACAATTTCCAGAGTGACCAGTGAGAGAGCTAAAAGCCCCACATTGGCATGCCCGGAAGTTTTTATTATGCGCTCATTGAAAGTGTCTTGATGGCTCGAAGACCTGATTTTTTTTTTTTTGGGGGGGGGGGGGGCACCCACATTTGGGGACAATAATGGGGGTCCAGGGGGCAGAGCCCCCGGAAGCTTTCAGATTTCAGACATTTGCAACCCCTATCAAGATCATGGCCGTTAAAATTGTATAAAATAGTGAACCTATACTCATAACGTATTGTTAAAGGGCATAGCGAGGAAAAGATTGAGCCTTGCATGAGATGGATCCACGTGATCCTGTATACCATAGAGCCATCGATATAGTCTAGGGCATTGGGCTCCCATGAAACTAAGCAAGGGCGTCAACAACTTCTAAAACTGGAGGGGAGACATTGCTAGGAAGCGAAGCGACCGAGCGGGGGAGGGTCTGGGAGGGGGTGTCCCCCTCTCACAGTAGGAAGCTTTTGTATTTTTGGGCGTGAAATTGTGCGATTTGGTGCACACCTGAGACAGAAATTTCACGTAATATGAAGTATATAAGTATTGAACCAAACATACATAATGACAAAGGGAGGGAGACAATCTTCACCACTTTCAAATGTGTATACCAATATGATTTGCGTTCAGCGCATATGGACCGAATTGACTGAAAGATATATTTCAGATTATTTTATTTTCTGTGACGATGGGCTATCTATAGATGAGGGTTTAATTAACTTCGTTTGAGAAATTACACAGCCCAACACCAGGGGTGTCGATCCTGGGGGGGCAGGGGGGGCGGTCGCCCCCCCAATGAAAATATTGGGGGGGCGAACATATCATTTCGCCCCCCCAATAATTCCGAAAATGAGGAAGAAAAAAATCGAGTGATATAATGCCAAAGAGGGGAAAGACACATTCATCAATAATTAATCTTCAAAATAGCCGTTTTTTAGTTTGAAAAGGACTGTAAATCTCTTTTTTGCCGCGCGCTTCGCGCGCATACAGTTTCTCATATTGCAAGTTTCATTTGGGTTGCGGGAACTCACCTTTTGAAATGTGTTGGGCAGCGTAATTTCTCAAACACACACCTCAAACGAAGTTTATTAATTCCTCATCTATAGATAGCATACCGTCACAGAAAATAAAATAATCTCGGTACATATATGCGCTGAACGCAAATCAAATTGGAATATCATGTCCCCCCACATTTGAAAAAGGAACAGATTGTCCCCCTCCCTTTGTCATTATGTATGTTTGGTTCCATACCTATATACTTCATATAACGTAAAATTTCTGTCTCGGGTGTGCACCAAATCGCACAATTTCAAGCCCAAAAATACAAAAGCTCCCTACTGTGGGAGGGGGACACCCCCTCCCACACCCTCCCCCGCTCGGTCGCTTCGCTTCCTCGCAATGTCTCCCCTACACTTTTGAGAAATTGTTGACGCACTTGCTTAGTTTCATGGGAGCCCAATGCCCTAGACTATATCGATGGCTCTATAGTATACATTATCACGTGGATCCATCTCATGCAAGGCTCAGTCTTTTCCTCGCTATGCCCTTTAAAAATACGTTATGAGTTCACTATTTTATAGAATTTTAACACCCATGCTGGGAGCAAATGTCTGAAATCTAAAAGCTTCCGGGGGCTCCGCCCCCTGGACCCCCATTATTGTCCCAAATGTGGGTGCCCCCCAAAGTCAGGTCTTCGAGCCATCAAGACACTTTCAATGAGCGCATCATAAAATTTCCGGGCATGCCAATGTGGGGCTTTTAGCTCTCTCAGTGGTCACTCTTGAAAAAATTTCAAATTTCGCCCCCCCAATCTCAAAAACGGATCGACACCCCTGCCCAACACATTTCGAAATGTGAGTTCCCGCAACCCAAATGAAACTTGCAATATGAGAAACTGTATGCGCGCGAAGCGCGTGGCAAAAAAAGAGATTTACAGTCCTTTTCAAACTAGAAAACGGCTATTTTGAAGATTAATTATTGATAAATGTGTCTTTCCCCTCTTTGGCATTATGTCACTTGATTTTTTCTTCCTCATTTTCGGAATTATTGGGGGGGGGGGGGGGGGGGGGGGGCGAAATGATATGTTCGCCCCCCCCCCCCCCCAATATTTTCATTGTTATGTTATGCCTTAATTCTCTACTACAAATTACTTTAACATGTCATCATGCACATTATAAAGATAACCACTTTACGATACCCAAATAGACCGCCCCTGTAATGTATGCAAATAACATGCGCATGACGTCAGCCTCCCCGTCGTCAAGCCCAACAATAGTAACCAAGTCCGGCAAGCTAGCTTGCCGGACATGGTCATCCCTGCTAAGCCCGCCGACGTGGAGTCCGACGCCACACGCATACCACTCGCACACACCACCAGAAGCGGTCTATTGCACACGGTATATTGGACAAACATGTTTTGCATAATAACAGGCTATATATTCACTCATTATCCCCATTTAGGTCATGTTCCCAAATACCACTGACAGATGGTACTGTATTCAAATTTATAAGGCACAACTAAAAGACCACTGAATATGATAGGCAGTAGCTTACAAAACAACTATTTCATCTGGTTATATTAATGTCCCTTCTGTACCAATGCACATCTAGACAGTAATCTAGAACCTTCCTCTATACAAATCACACAAGAGCGTACCAGAACAAAAGGAGTCGCCCCTTGTCTGATTATCATCGTGCGTAAACAAGTCATAGTTATGCATTAATTCTCTTCTACAAGTTACTTTAACATGTCATCATGCACATTATAAAGATAACCACTTTACGATACCACATTTTTGTTTTAATATACTGTAGAAAATAAGAAATGCATAAAAAACATTATTTGCGTAATCATATCCCTGTCATTTCCAACTTTCAAAAAAAAGAAGAAAAAAAAGAGAGGGATCAGTATAAAACTTATATTATCCTTTACTTATAATAAATGCATCACCATGCAACTATGTCCTTTTCCAAAAATTAAATAAGGAGAACCCCATCCCTCTTCCCCAAATTTATTTTTTAGAATGCATCAATTTATCAACCCAATTTATCTGCTCTTTGCACCCTAGCATTCCAAAACTGTTTCTATAAAACTTTTATAACTAAGTAGGTTCAATATTAATTGCTTTTCACTAAATATAAATGTATCATGATAATAAGTATGTCCTTTTACCTAAGTGAATGTGAATACCCCAAGAGACAAACATGTATAAAACGCGCGCGCCAAAAAAAACAAAAAAAAACACATACCAAAATATGAATATATTTGCACTTCTATATTCCAATTACCCATATGAATCAATTATTTAACCTTTCTTCATAACTTCCACAGTAAATAGAAGTCAATTAATCTGCCCTTTTTTCACTATTTTCGCTTATTCCCTATCCCCCTTAATTAACCAGCCTCTCTCTTATTTGGTTTGTATTGTACAATACATTTTTAAAACAAATTTAAACAAATTAAAAAATTAAATTTAAACTAATACACGCCAAAAATAAGTTGCCATTCCTCGAGATAGAGGGGGAGAGAGAGAGAGAAAGTAATAATTCATAACATTACTTTGAAGTGTACTTTCATTCCAATAAATTGGATTAAATTTCTCTCTTTCATTTCTTTTTTTCTCCCACGCTTTTACCCTGTTCTTTTTTCCCATTTATTTAAACATTTCATTAAAATAAAATTATACAAAATAATAATTCACACCCCTTAAGAGAGAGAAAAGGTTCTACTTTAATAACTTTCATTTCAACTCTAAAATACCAGTTGACCCAAATAAGGGATGTGGGTCAAATTATAATCAATATACCAGATTAATCCACACACCTTAGCTTGCAATTCCAAATATTCTATTTCAACACCAAACACATCCCTGTATAAGGCATGTTGAGGCACAGGCATAATTAACACACATTCAATTTTAAATTATAAAATATAATTTCAAATTCCTTTAATACCCCATTTTTGCATTGTAATTTAAGAAACAAATGTGAACCAAAACAAAAATCCCTGGAAAACCCAAATTCAATAAATGTTTGTGTTTGTTCAATATGCTCAGTGTGCCCTACATTCCCTTAAATGTGCCAAAAATGAGTGTGGTTCGGATACATGTAGATAACCACAATATCATCAAATACATACAAATATTTCAGCTCAACAAATATATATATATATCAATATCATTGACATCTCATATATATCCTTATTGAATACAGAAATATTATAAAATAACTTTACACCTTATATCCATTTTAATGGCGTAGTCATTTATGTTTGCTTGAATTAAACATTCATTTCAAGATATCTGCATCTAGCGTCAGATATTGTCATTATAGACTAGTTCATGCAAATATTTAAAGTTTTTCCATTTCCTCCATAATGTTTCTTCATCTGGGCTTTTTCGGTTCCACAACTTTATAAGAGTCTATTGTACTAATAAAGTCAGTTTATTTCAGTTTTCTATTTGCTGTCAGACTACTGTTGTCATTTGTTTTTGTTTAAAGTATTTCTCATTGCTCCTTTAATTATGCGTTTATTAGTGCTCCTCTTCCTTTTCAACTGAGTGAAGATTACGTTTCTTTACCTCCAAAGTAATCTTGTCTTTTGATATGAAAAAAAAAATAATCTAAACGAAAATGAGCTGCTATATTCACCTATTCTTTGGCGTTATTCCTGCTGTCTTCTGGATAGCAGGGTTTCCAAGAATTCATCTTGCTTCTGCCTTGGAAGATGCTTCCCATCTACCATCAACTTCGCTGGCTCTTGGCGGGAGAAGTGCGCTTTCATTCCTGCATTCCTGGCTTCCTTCAGAACCCTCATCTGCATCTTTCTTTCTCTACTTACTCTCATAGGTAGGTCATCAGATATTGCCATCCTTGTGCCCTTCAGATTGTGCGCGCTTTCCAGAATTTTCATTTTATCTTGAAATCGTAGAACACACACACACACACACACACGGTGAAGACGAATCGACATGCAAAACCTTCAAAAATCATGATTATTAATATTATTATTTGTATAGCAGCATGCATGCATGCAGCCGCAGCCATTAGCTCTAAATCAATTTGCCCAGGCAACATTGCATGAAATCAGAATCAAATTCCTTACTGATTCGGAAACCAATCCAACATGTCTACGTCGTAGTTTTTTTCATTTTCGGACTATTGAACCCGATTTCATTTTCAGATTAACGAATCCTATTTCATTTTCGGATTAACGAACCTTCGGAATAACGAACCCGATTTCATTTTTGGACTAACGAACCTTCGGAATGACGAACCTGATTTCCTTTTTGGATTAACGAACCTTCGGAATAATGAACCAGATTTCATTTTTGAACTAACAAACTTTCGAAATAACGAGCCCGATTTAATTTTCGGATTAACGAACCCGATTTATTTTTCGGACTAACGAACCCGATTTCACTTTCGGACTAACGAACCTTCGGACTAACGAACCTTCGGACTAACGAACCTTCGTACTAACGAACCTTCAGAATAACCGAACCTTCGGAATAACGAACATTCAGAATAATCGAACCTTCGGAATAACGAACATTCAGAATAACGAGCTGTAACCAGATGTATCATCCTTGCTTAACTACTACATTGTTGTTCTTCCTACGACCGGAATACATAAATTTCCTGATGGCACTTGTTTAAACTAAATTTCGAGAACGTAGTCCTAGTTATGTACAATTCAAGAAGATTAATGAAAGCATTGCATTTCTCTTTGACGAAGTGTGTCAGGCGGCTGAAGGTATTGCAAATTCTTCATCAAATGTCATTTCGGATTTATGTTCCCTCTCTATTTGTAGCAAGAAGCTGTCTCACAACAAATGTCATATTTTGAATCCTGTGTGAGCCTGAAGAAGGGTCAAGGGAAATGTCTATGGAAGCTGTTCATCTCCAAGATCCACCACATGAGAGCAGGAGACATAGAAGTCAACCCTGGCCCCAACAGCCAGACTAAGACGAAAGGAGCAGACGTTGATTCCAGGTAGTTTTACACTTCAAAATTTGGTGTGACTATGCATCCCCCCACCTCACAAGGAGGGGGATGACATGTACAATCATCCCCCCCAGGTTTTAGGAAATACATTTTTGTTTGTGCGTGTGTGTGTGTGTGTGTGTGTGTGTGTGTGTGTGTGTGTGTGTGTGTGTGTTTGAATGTATGTGTATGTGTGTCTGTGTAGGTGCGTGTGTTTGTGTGTGTGAGAGTTGTATAAAATGTATGAGCTAAGACTTGTTAATTCTAACATTCAAAATCTAATATATACATCCCAGTTTTCGCTGCGCGCTTTGCGCGCGAACAGATTAGCTCGGTTTGTTGTGTAACTTGTGTATGGTCTGGGGTGAGTACTTTTACTCTACCGGGCATGTAGTTCCCGTGTGCCTGCATTGGCATTGCTCTGGGCCCTGGCTGAGTATAAAGTATAAAAAGTATAAAAATGCAACATCTTAACCGCGGGAGTGGGATACCCCCTCCCAAAACCTCCCCCTATGGCTCTGCCCCAGCCCTCGGTCGCTTCGCTCTCTCGGCACTCATTCGTGGCTGTAGGCTATGTTGTTCGATATTACATAATGTGGCATATGGTTTATGTTGGACCTATGTATGAAAATAAATATAATATGTGTGTGTGTTGGGGTGCATATTTATTAGTGTGTCAATTATTTGTTTTCTTCGTGAAAAATATATTAAAAATTTCTGGTCGATCAAGTCATATTATGCTAACACAGATGCAGTTAATCTTACTCCCGAATTTTCTATCTAGGTATGCACCAGATTGCACAATTTCAAGTCCAAAAATGCAAAAGCTTCCTACCGTGAAAGGGGGGACACCCCCTCCCACATCCCCCCAAATCATAACACGCTTTCCCAGATACAGTCAATCTTAACTCCCGAATTTCCCGGCTCAAAGTTGGCAACCCTGTGAGTGTGGTTGGGCATGAGCCCCTGCACACAAAACAAATTGTGAGCCCCCTTAGGTCTTTGCCCAATTTTGCCCAAATTCCCTCGGTCTCGAAACATTTTGGCAGGTGGTCTCGGCCGGGGGAAAATGTCACCCCCCCCCCCCCCCCTAAGAACCTGTCTACGCCACTGTTAGCGAGAACTTAATCCAACATTTGAGCTGGTCGAAGAAAGCGCGAAATCGCTAGAAAGGTACAATCTGTCGCGCGACTGTCTATAGATATTACAATTTTTTTTTTTTTTTTTTTTGGGGGGGGGGGGGGGGGTTTATATGTGAAACCTATGAAACTTGCTTGATAAATTGTCTAATATTAAAGCTTTAACAGCGCCAAGCTTAATATTGCCATTGGAAATTATAGGTGACATATTCTTCGTAAACATTTATTTAAAATTTCTGGTCGATCAAATCATAACACGATTTCCCAGATTTAGCTAATTTTAAGCCCGAATTTCCTATCAAGGTATGCACCAGATTGCACCGTTTCAAGTATACAGGGTGTCTCAGAAAGAATGCAACACCTATGATCGTTAATTTCATATTAAACACCATCGACTAAATGTCATATTTTTTTGTTTGATTGGGTAGAACATTCTTTTTCCAACAAAAGTATACCATGATCATTGATTTTGGGTAAGGAGTTTGGATCCTAGGGCCATTTTTCTGAGGCAATGTCGTTTCCTAAATTTGCTTCTTTTCGTCTCCAGCGATCCTCTGAACGCTGAAACATTCTCGCCCCATAGCCTCCCATAGAATTAGTTGTACAAAAGAACCACATGACTGCTCTCCCTTTGATAAGGAAGACAATGCGAGCCATACCATTCGGGGTACTCGATTACGCAACACTGTCTTCCTTATCAAAGGGAGAGCAGTCATGCGATTCGTATGTACAACTAATTATATGGGAGGCCTTTGGGGGAAAATGCCTCAGTATTACGAGGATCGCTGGAGACGAAAAAGAAGCAAATTTAGGAAACGACATTGCCTCAGAAAAATGGCCCTAGGACCAAAACGCCTTACCCAAAAGCAATGCTTATGGTATCATATTGTTGGAAAAAGAATGTTCTACCTAATCAAACAAAAACAATGACATTTGATCGATGGTGTTGATGAAATTAACGATCCTAGGTGTTGCATTCTTTCTGAGACACCCTGTATAACTGAAAAATCTTCCCCGTGTGGGGGGGGGGGGGGGGGGGGTGTTAACCCTCCCCCTCTGGTTCTGCCCCATCCCTCGGTCGCTACGCTCCTTCGGGACTCATTCTTGGCTGTAGGCTATGTTGTTGGATCCTACATAATGTGGCACATTTATTAGTGTGTCAATTATTTGTTTTCTTCGTGAAAAATATATTTAAAGGTATGGTGACAAGAAAACTGCCTCAAAATTGTGTTTTACTGTATCTAAGGTAGATTTTCATGAAGATTACTAATACAAACATATTTTCCTCGTGGGAAAACCCGGTAAAATAAAAAAATCAACTTGTAAAATCACTTTCGGAACCCCCGTAAAAGTCCGGGCGAAAAAAAAATGACGTCATCTTTGTGACGTCACATGCAGGCAATCGCAGTTTAGCTCGGTCATATACGTACACGCTGAGTGCATCCTGCTACAATTCATTTCTTAGCAATTCTTAAGCACTTTCAGTTAAAGTCATACCTGTAAAGTGTCAGATATTGGACAAAATGACATTTGAGACTTCAATCCTATATCAATATCATTGTAAAATACAATTGAAAGATTTGTGAAAGTTTGAAAGAAAACGAACACTGTTTACCTAGTGAAAAAAACGAATATTGAGTTCATATTTTATCACCGAATACTGATGGTCTGCCATACATTTTGTCGCAGTAATGAATGATCCGTTTGAGATATTCGCACCCGTGTATGTAACACGTAGTACAGAATTCATGGAATTTGCATTCGCTCGGCTCAAAGTTCAATCTCCGAAATGTGCACGCATGCTGCAATGCGGACGCTTTTAGCTACAACAATTGTACTTTTTTTTCAATTGCGTTGATTAACGCTTTAGAAATAATGATTTTCAATAATTATCTTCATACTAAAGGGACATTTGAAAAAATCAAACCCTATTTTATTCTTCTCTTACCATAAGCTAAACAACACGGTAGAAGAGAAACGAGGAAGCTCCAAGTAATTTTTGTGGATTTGGACACTTTATTTACAGGTATGACTTTAAGCCTCAATTAACAAGCAAAAACGATTTTGTTTTACTAGCAAGTCATAGGCTCTGCATGTAAACCATGCACATTCCTCCGCGTTGCGGTCTGCTTGTGATGTCATGAATCGGGTGACACGTGCGCATATTCCAGCTCTGCTATAAATGACTTTTTTAGGAGCATGGAACGCCGATGCGTAACAAAGCAAAAAAGTTGCATGAAATTTCCCTTTTTTCCCCAACTTAAGGATTTCTTTGAAAAAAAGAGTGTGGTATATCAATAAAGGCACATATTTAAAGCTATAAACCTGTATCAAAGCCGGGATTTCCCCCCTTCTTTAACATTTCTGGTCGATCAAATCATAACACGCTTTACCAGGTACAGTTAGCTTAAAGTCATACCTGTAAAGTGTCCAAATCCACGAAAAGTACTTGGAGCTTCATCGTTTCTCTTCTACCGTGTTGTTTAGCTTATGGTAAGAGAAGAATAAAATAGGGTTTGATTTTTTCAAATGTCCCTTTAGTATGAAGATAATTATCATTGAAAATCATTATTTCTAAAGCGTTAATCAACGCAATTGAAAAAAAGTACAATTGTCTCAGCAGAGAACGTCCGCATGCAGCACCCGTGAGAACATTCCGGAGATTGAACTTTGAGCCGAGCGAGTTCAAATTCCATGAATTATGTACTACGTGTGTAAAAATACACGGGGGCGAATATCTCAAACGGATCATTCATTACTACGACAAAAGTATGGCAGACCATCAGTATTCGGTGATAAAATATGAACTCAATATTCGTTTTTTTCACTAGGTAAACAGTGTTCGTTTTCTTGCAAACTTTCACAAATCTTTCAATTGTATTTTACAATGATATTGATATAGGATTGAAGTCTCAAATTGCAAAACAACTTGTCTATTTGTATATAATGTAAATGTGAAAAATAAAACGGATTGCTGGTAGAACACTGTAAATTAAATGTTTGACCTGGCTTGGCAAAGAGTTGGACAATTTAACGAAATTAAAGATGAAGCTCCAAAAACCACATCTGCTCTCAAACATAAATAAACATGAAGTGATTATAAATACATTTGCTACTTCGCGTATCAACCGACGTGTACTACATGTATATACTACGTGGCGTCAAAATTTGGGCGTTGTTCATTTGCCTATCAATAGTAAAGAATTTAAAGCTCGCGCAAAAATAATTTGGCAACTCGCTTAGCTCCAGATCATACGCCCTCGATCTGTAAGCCAGAACAAATAAATGCTTTTGCTTGGGAAATGTCATAAAAATATCAACACACGTGAAAAAATGTTAAAGTTATCCGTGTAAAGTGTCAGATATTGCACAAAATGACATTTGAGACTTCAATCCTATATCAATATCATTGTAAAATACAATTAGAAGATTTGTGAAAGTTTGAAAGAAAACGTCCACTTTTTACCTAGTGAAAAAAACGAATATTGAGTCCATATTTTATCACCAAATACTGATGGCCTGCCGTAGATTTGTTGCAGTAATAATCGTCCGTTTGACGAATTCCGCACACGTGTATGATACAGACGGTACAGAATTTGCGCGCGCTCAGCCCAACGACCCGTCGCGACGGGTCGTTGCCGTCGTGCTGCCGAAGGTTTCGGCTACTCCGCAGGCCAGAGTTCGTTATCGCGTGGCGCGCCACCGGCCGCGGCCGGGCCTGTTCAACTACGACAATTGTACGTTTATCCAAAAGCGTTGGCTAAAGCTACCCTGACACTTGCACGAATTTCGTTCCCGCACTGCCACGCAATGCGTCGTGCCAATGAGTAAAGTCTTCGTGAACGAGCGTGAAGAGTGTGTGAAGTGTGCGGGGCAGTGCGGGGGTGCGTGCCATGTCGTAGAGAGAATTTCGAAATGTTCAACAATTTGGCACGCATTAATTTTCGCACAATGTGCGTGCACTCGCGTGAACCCTGCGTGAACACTTCGCGAACTCGGCGCGAACACTGCGTACATGCGTGAATGCGGCGCAAACTTGCGCGAACACAACGTGAACAGCTCGTGAACAATGCGTGGCATGGCGTGTAGCGTCAGGGTGGTTTTAGGTGTGAAACGACAGGCTATGCATTATAGCGTGCCACCAAGCGGGACAAAGCGTGACCAAAATTTGCCCCGACGACTTCACGCATGCGGGACTTATGCGTGGCGTGCGTGACACTGCGGGACAATGCGGTACGTATGCGCGAACTATACTTTAAACTGTGTGTGAACAAGTAGTGCCATTGCGTGCCAAAGTGTGCCAATGCGGCCCATTATTGGCCGCGCATTGCGTAGACAGTGCGTAACTATGCGTGTACAGTGCGCGAACAGGTCGCAAACGCTCCGCGATGTAGCACCGAAATGGCACGCCTTGCCACGACGCATTGCGTGGCAATGCGGGGACAAAATTCGTGCAAGTGTCAGGGTGGCTTAATGCTTTTGAAATAATGATTTTCAATGATAATTATCTTCATACTGAAGGGATATTTGAAAAAAGCTAACCCTATTTTATTATTCTCTTACTATAAGCTAAACAACACGTCAGAAGAGAACTGAGGAAGTATTTTTCGTGGAGTTAGACACTCCACATGGGCTTATGCCGAAAGGGTGCGTAGCGTCGCGTCGCGTCGCGTTGACTGGAACGCGACCATTCGTCCAAAGAACCCCCCCCCCCCCCGGTTTTGCCGAAAGGGTGCGTTGGAAGCACTGATTTCCCAGTGACAAAAAAAAAATCATTCGGATAGGCATATCTCAGCCAATTCTTAACATATTTAATTGAATTTTGGTATTTGGACATTATTTTGTATGCTCTCTCGGTAAATGAAGTTCAAATTTGAAAATACAAAAAAAAAAGATTTGTATGACGTCATATCTTGTGTACTCAATTTAGAGTAACCTTGGAATAGTTCACCTTCGGATTGAATTAATTTGTGTGTAATCGAAACTTGAAAAGACACAAACCTGAATGATGGTGATCAGACCTGTGGCGTACCCAGGATTTGTTCAAGGGGGGGGGGGGGGGTATGTCGTATGACAAATTTCTGTAAGCGGGGGGGGGGGGGGGGGGAGGGGGGAGAGAGTGGCCGTAGACATTTTGTGAAGCCGAGACCAAGTACATTTACAATTTTCGAGGTTGAGACCAGGACCAGTC
>JBAMJV010008189.1:0-19823 GCA_037951105.1 Echinarachnius parma
CCTGAACATTGCTTCTATATTACGAGCTCGTCAAAGGTTATGTTCTCCACACATAATTCTAAGAAATGGTACTTGCAAATGAATAATTATACAATTGGATTTATTTATATTTTAGTTTTTATATCTTATCCACCGCGCACTGCACGACTTCAATCATGATCCAATCCGATAAACGAAAAGAGATCTGAACTACACTATACACGCTTAAAATAAGCACATATTGCATTAATTCAGATACTTAGTGGTTCGTCGGAGTGGAGTCGGATCATAGTGTGCGATGGGCTCTACGAAGGTTAATACGTGTAACTAATTTAACAGTGATGTGTCTTTACGTGTCTTATCTCACTGGTTTCGTTAGTAAAAACTGGACGAAATACCGAGGAAAATATTTAGAATAACATTATAATTATAGTCTTATTTTCTGCAGTTCTTTAGATTCAAACGATATTAATACTTTTAAGAACCTAACTATAATGGTGCGCCCCCTAAATCCATTATGCGTTACACTTGCTATAGCTTCATAAGCATGATACGGATTGGGCAAAAGACGGACCTGGGACCAAAAAAAAAGATATTCGGGGGCTACTTTGTATAGGCTTGATATGCATGCATGAAAACAACAATCTAAAATGTGTATTGTATTGCCTCCGGTCTACACAAAATTAATTGTTGAGGTTGAGGGTTCTTTTACCCCTTTTTTATGGGGGGGGGGGGGGGGGGGTATTTTTGTAATTTAGGGGGCTATATCGCCTCTAGCCCATATCTTTGCATTCGGTGGACTAAGCCGCCAACAACTCTGCTAACTATACAAATGACATCATGCTTATTTTCGGACGTCCTAAACTGAAACTGCTATTAGTTTCAATAACCTATGCTGCGGTTTTCCTAATTATTTATTTTACTCGAGAGAGAGAAAGAGAGAGGGAGGGGGGAGAGAGAGAGTGGGGACATTTGTTATTAGAGCTGGATTATATACTCCGCAACTATTAAAAGGTTACAAGAAATCTAATAACTTATTTGACTATTTTTGTATCGAAAGATGAGTATTTTAGACAATATGAGTAAAATTGAGTATAGTTTGTAATCTTCTATAAAAGAAAAAAAGGAAGTGTGATCGAATGTGTATGGTTCTCTTGATCCTTGACAAGGGAATCCGCGTTTTTCAAATCCGCGTTTTTGTTATTTAAATTATTAAATCATCAGAATAATAGACAGATGAGCTAATAAACAATGATTTATTTTGCTCAAACATCGAAGCTATAAATATAGAGATCTAATAATAATTAAGGGTCTGTCATTATTTGTTGCTTTCGGACATCCAAGATAAAGAGTGCGTGTTCGTAAAAGGGGTGCTGCGGACCTGCGGTTATCTAATTAAAGATCGAATCCTATAACGTTAATAACTTACAATTAACAATGTCACAGGATCCTGGAGGAAAAGGTCCGGGTTAGGATTAGGGATAGGGTTAGGAAAAGGTCCGGTTAATACTCTTTGAACTTTCTAATATAAAGTTTGCCATGCGGCGGGATGTAAAGTTCGTCCGAACATTCGAACAATTACTATAGGCTTGCACTATATAATAATACATGGAATACTAATTGTCCATTTTTAAAGTCTCAAAGCGCTCGGAGAATTATTACCTTGGCTTTAGCCAAGCAGCCTTATTCAAGCGCTCAAGCATTTCAAGGAATACATTCCTGCCAAGTACCACCACACCTGGGTTGAGAGCAGCAACAGTAGATAAAGCGTCATGCTGAAGGACACACGTGCCGCGGCTGGGAATCGAACCCACGACCGTCGAATTTAAAGACGGACGGAAATCCGAACCGATATACCACGACACTCCCACATACTCCCATATACATAACACTGAGCCAGTTTGTTTGCACCGAGCGCAAGGAGATCGCAAGATGACACCGAGCGTCTGATTTACCAATCCGCATCACATTCTAAAAATAGCATCCACAACTTTCAGGATTCCAGACGTGTTATTCAACACTAATGACTTATCGATACCAGTGTTCGGACGCGACATGGCCATTGTCCTTGCGAAGCTTGTTAGGAACGGTCGTGGCTGCTAGAATATCCTAACCAGTTATTCCGATTGAGTTGAATAATTTTGAAATATATTAAAGTTATTCAAGGTATAGAGCTGTTTTTATGTGCTAATTCAGAACGTTAGGTTAATCAAGAACTTTTTGATAAGCTAATTAGAACGTAAAGTTATCCAGGAACCGTTTTATATGCATTTTTGGAACGTAAAGATATCAACAATCTGTTTGGTATGTGCTAATTTGAAATTGGAATATGTTCACCGCCTGAGCTTGAAAGGCTAATATTGTACGATTTGAAAATTTATTTGAAATAATCAAGTTTCCACAAACCGTTCCAGTTGTTGTGCTGTTTTGAAACGATACGTTAACATTTGAACTGTTTTGAATATCTTTAGTGAACTGCAAGGAGAATATCGTATACGGTTAACGATTATTTGAAACAAATCAAACAATAAAGAGAAGTGCTTTTGCGCATTATTTCACGGTGGTTCGCGTTTGGATTGGAGTATTACTAGCAACAGGAACATAACCATTTTGCAGCTATTCATATCATTCTCATCAACATGATGCTTGCATGGACCAGAGTTGCCTTGGTAATGGTAAGCATTGCTTTCCTTAGTTTGCTTGTTTGTTTGTTTGTTTGTTTGTTTGTTTGTTTGTTTGTTTGTGTGTTTGTTTGTTTGTTTGTTTGTTTGTTTGTTTGTTTGTTTGTTTGTTTGTGTGTTTGTTTGTTTGTTTGTTTGTTTGTTTGTTTGTTTGTTTGTTTGTTTGTTTGTTTGTTTGTCTATTTATTTGTTGGTTTGTTTGTTCATTTGTTTGTTGATTGTTTGCGTGCTTATTCACTATTGGTTTAATTTTCATTGTACATGTTGTATGATTAGTTGTAAAATGTAATGTGTAATGTAATCTGATGTAAAATGTAAAATGTAATCTGATATGAAATATTGTGCCTTCTCATGCATAGCTCCTTTTTAAGCGCAACTCTTCTTCCTCATTTTTCACCTGAACCCCACATGCAGCTCATTCTTTTGTACCATTGTTCACATTTGTACCCCTGATCTCTCACTTCTTTTTGGCAGTGTCTAATTGTTTGTATTGTGTTCGTCTTCTCCTAGGTATCTTTGTCATGTAAAGTTCTCTCTTGTCCCACGTTGTTCTCTGTTGGCATACCCTTTTTTCCTCTCTATAGTTCTTTTTTTGTAGTCTAGAATGTGTTAATTTAAATATACAATATTCCTAACTATTATTTGAGGGGTCCACAATTGTACAAGCATTGCTTTTTAGTGGACCCCTCTTGTTTCCAATATGTATATCTCTATTTTGTGTAAATTATTATAATTCATTTGTAATGTTTTGTTGGAAGCAAGAATAAATTGAAAATTGAAATTGAAAATTAGTTCATTATTTTGATACGGTTATGCATGCGCTCCACATGATAAAAACCAGTATGCATTAAAAAATCTACCAAGATACCATTTTATTTAACATAAAACAATACGTTTGCCTGTTTGTTTGTTTGTTTGTTTGTCTCTTTCTTTCTTTGCGTGTTTATTCATTATTGGTATAATTTTCATTGTACATGTTGTATGTTTGTGGCATTATTTTGATAGTTATATGTCTCCACATGAGTCCACATGTTAAAACCCAGTATGCAGATCTACAAAGATCCCATTCTGTTAAACATAAAACAATAACGATTGATCGAAAGTCTATTAAGGCAATTATTCTAACACGCTTCCTCTAACATTGTCAAAAGTTACACGTTTTCGTACTTGAGAAAATGTTTAAAGTCATGTCTCTTTTGGCCATCATTCTTGGATAACTTTATAATTTATATTTTAATTTTGTGTGTGTTATGTACCGTCATACTGAAAGTATTTTGCACATCCTCCAGGGACCGGTGCTTGATCACTTTTTGCCTTCTTTTTAAGGAACTAAATATAATTTCACTTTCATTTTTGTCACTTTCTATATCGCATAATTAGTTGAAGTTGTTCAAATAATATGTTTTTATTTAACGCGTAATATGATAATGCACTTTCGCTTGAAAATCGATACTTGCTTTAGCATAACCCCGGCCTTTACTTAGTTAGAGTCAAACCTGTGTTTAGTGACCACCGAAGGGAAGTAAGAAAAGTGGCCACTGTAGACAGGTGACCTCTATTATAAACAGGTTCATTCCATTGGTTTTCTCTGCAGGGGATCATGTTTAGTGGCCACTATAGGCAGGTTGGCTGCTATGGACAGGTGGCCACTAAGACAGGTTTGGCTGTAGATTCACAAAATTTAATAATTTTCCACTGGTAATATAACTGATCCAAGCATGGCCTAACGACTAACTATAGTGGCCTGATAAGTGAGGGATGGGTTGTTATAAAACACATTCTTGCCTCTCAAAATTATCATAGTATACTATTTCCGAAAAAAGGTTGCTGTTTATTCACATCGATGGTAGATTGGAATAAACCTGTGCATGTAGTGACCACATAACTTAGTAAATCAGAAAGGTGGCCATTGTAGCCAGGTGACCAATGGATAGACAGGTTCCACATCAGTTATTTTCTGCAGGGGATCGCATTTGGTGGCCAATGTATAAGCAGATTGGCTGATATAGACAGGTGGCCGCTAAGGCAAGTTTGATTGTAGCCTATAAATGGACCATGACACCATGTTCTCCTGAACTGAGGCACATCAGGCATATCAGGTGAATAGTTCATACCTTGGGAAGGAAGGTTTGGAACACCCCTCCCACACCCTTATACTTGGTTGTTTTGCTCCCTCGCAAAGCCCCCTCCCATCACTTTTGAGAAGCTGTCGACGCCCTTGGGCCTTGGGCTAGGCAGGTGCAACTGGTTATTTAAGTGGGACTCGAACCCACAACCCCTAGTCCACGAGGAAGACTCTCTTCCTCCGATTAACGATACTATATAGAGTACTAGAGTAATGTTCAACATTTTGGCCCGGAATGGCGTAGCGTGGTTGGTCTGATGCACACCCTGACACCCCTACCTGGTTGTTTTGCTCCCTCGCAGAACCCCTCCCCACTTTTGAGAAGCTGGGGCGCCCTTGGACACCTGCCTGTCACGATGGTCATGGGGCGGACGCTCTCCCTCCAAATTAACATCAACATGATCAACAGTACCGAGTAATGTTCTAATTTGGGAATGGCGTAGCGTAGTTGTGCTCGTTGTGCTGATGCAACAACGCCAACCACTTAGAATATCCATGTCATTACACATGGTTGAAAGAGGAGGACCCACTATAGTCTATCTCTTCAACCAATGTAATAGAAACCGAATATGCATCGTTAAAGGCCAATGTAACTCTAGAATAGAGTTTATCCTACCTTATACATCGTAAACTAATATGCTTGTTTATTTCGCATAACATTACCCCGACTCAGATTTCTGCTTTGGAAGAAACATGTGAAAACACTATCGGGTACACCACTATTCAAGCGAACGCACCACTGGGATCGAACAATCATGCATTCCTGCACTTAACTCAATCCAATAACACCAATTCAAACCATTGTTTGAATACTTGCAGACGCTTTGATGAGTCTGCAAATCAGTGAAAAGCTTTTCTTTATTTTTGGTCGTCCATCCGCACGTACGTCATAATTTGCGAAGCATGTCGGGTAATTACACGAACATGGCCGCTCCCATCATCTTTTCCCGCCGTAACAATTAGTAAAAATTTGGGTATGTTCACAGAAGGATTTCATGGGATCCAGAAGGTCAAAATAGCCAAGTCAGGTATCAAATGAAATGTCTCTTCACAGTCTAAATGTTAATGGTAGCCGAAAGATATAGTTTCATTGTCCTTTAAAGTACTTGACTATTGTATTTTGTCTATAGGTATACATGCATGATTCTGAGAATCGTGCTATTAGTTTACTGTAAATGTGTAATCCAATCAAACCTAGATTAAGGTTTCTAATCATGCTATTATATGTCGTAATTTTCAATAGTCAGCATAGTCGGTGTGTGTGTGTGTGTGTGTGTGTGTGTGTGTGTGTGTGTGTGTGTGTGTGTGTGTGTGTGTGTGTGTGTGTGTGTGTGTGTGTGTGTGTGAGGGGGGGGGGGTGTAGTGTGGTTATTCGCCTTTTATTCTTTTACCTCATTGCAAATAAAATGAATGGAATAATATCGTTGGATGCTTTTTCGATTTGCTATATATTTGCCGGAATATGACAATTGATAAACTCGCTCGTAAATGTGGTGGTGGGGGAAGGAGGGAGGGGGGAGGGGGGGGGGGGGGGGCAGCTTACATGCTCCTCCTCCACCTTACACATATTTGAATAAAACCATTGACAAGGATGCATCGTTATGACTATATTATGTGTTTGTCTTGTTCAAACGATACGATACTAACCAGTTGTTATTCTTTATATTCAAAACAATGATGTTAAGTTTACATTCTTGTAATCTCGTTATAATTAGTTTGGACAAGTTTGGTAGCTCTTTTGAGCTGGTCAATCAAGTCTTGAACTACTACTTAATAAAGATTCGACCTTGTGGATACAGAAACCGAAAGTATGTTATTTTGAACAATGCTTCGGTAGACTTTCATTTCTAATTAAAACAATGATGATAAGTTCCTCTCTTTGCCCATCTCGTCATAATTAATTTGGAAGAGTTCGTTCGCCCTTTCAAGGCTGGTCAAATGAACTCTTGAGCTACTAACAGTATGCGACTATAGGTATGTGGATAACGAAACCAAATTAACACTCAGTATGCTTGTACCAGAGAAATTGGAGCTATCACCTCCCTGTTCGCATGGCTTGTACTATAGGTTTTCCCGCTCAATTTTACATTTTTTTCAATCGAATTCAAATTCACGCATTGCCGCGTAATTATTGGTATCGGTCTTTCAAATTCCGAATAAGTGCAAGCGAATTCATGCATGCATACGCATAAGCTTTCGTGAATAGACACAAGAGTTCATTTATGGGCACTCGAATTCGCGAATGTGCAGTAGCGCCAGCGTAAACTACATGCCAATTTGAATGACCATTGATGAAAAAGTATGCTCTTTGTGCAAATTCACTTGCTCCGACGTAATTTTGAACGACTATTTACGAATTTGAATGCTGCAGTTGATACGGCGATCACAAATCGCGCGAATTCGTTTGCTCCTAGCTTATATTGAATGTCACAATCGCGAAATTGAGCGGGAAAACCTATATTGATTTGTTAATGTACTTGCATGCCCAGTGGCGGCGCTAAGGGACAACCCCCCCCCCCCCCCCCATGTGAAAGCAATGCTCACCCAGTTGGCCGAAATTAAAAACAATACACAATATTGTACACCAAGACTTCACAAGGATGTATTGACTGTGTCTGTGGATGCACCGCCCAATGTGCGTGATGGTGTACGAAGGACGGTAATCTTTAATTAGCGCTAATTGTAAATCATCATAGTACAATCAATTAGAAGCATAAATCATCTAAAAGTTTGCAGTCAACAAGACATTTCGGTCGTAAAGCAGTGAAAAGTATACCTTCGGTTTTGATCACGTGAATAAAAGAACGTCCTATATACAGCAAGTTTTGTTGATATTCAACAATGTAAACATCTCACCTGTATGATCGAAGAGTGTGACTTACTATACATAGGTATGCGGGAATCAAACGTAATTCTTAGCAAAACCGCATACAAACATATTTTCTAAAAATAAATCAAATACAAATCATAAAATATTCCACTCAACGTGCTCACTACTTTTGTTTGATAGTATAAAATAACCTCCGTGCATGTGCGAATATATAGAGGACAATAATTCGGGAATTTTCAATCATTGTGTTTGGCCTCAATTTCGAAACCATCATTTCGGTCACAAACTGGTCTGAAGGAGGTCTCTGTGTATATCTCCGGTTTATGATCACGGGAAAACGGATGTTCGTGATATATGAGAAATGAAAGTTGAAGATTGTTTCTATTCAATCAAGGATTTGATACTAATTACTGTGAATATCCTGTGTACAGGACCTAGAGTTGTAGATCTACCACCGTCAAAGTAAAACGGAGGGACGGGGGGGGGGGGGGGGGGGGGTTACTGGAAAGATCTTTTTACGCAGACAATTATGGTGTGTTTACTTAGTTTTAACACTTTGAGAGAATGACAACTAAAAGGACCTACTACCGTCAAAGTAAATCGGAGGGAGGGAGGGGGGGTAACTGGAAAGATCTTTAAACAGGTGTTGTACATCCGGGCAGTAAATTTAGGGTTAGTATCAATAAGATGCACATAGTTGTCACAAACGTACACCGTATACACACACACACTCACAAACTACAGACAAAATACAAACACACCACACACACACACACACACACACACACGCGCACGCGCACACACCGAAACAATCCCCACACACACAAACACACACGTGAACCAAAATGCAGCATGACATACGTAGTTTATAACTATACGCATCGACTCCGGCATCGACTATGAAGTTTACACTAAAGTTCAAGTAACCTATTTGCCATAACACGTACTATCTTGATGTAGGCCTATATCAAGTTGGTATTAAATACCAACTTGATAATATAATTAATTGAAGAGGAATGTTTGCCTATCGATATTTCATGATAAAGAGCGGGATGCATGATTGAATATAACGACATATAGTGCATCGCACTTTTTTGTAACTTTATCGAAATTTGAATCCGTATTTTAATTACGATTTGATACACTAAGACTTGATCAGTAAAATTAAATCAATATATTTGTTTTAAAGGGATCTAGTAACTTTGCTGACAAGTGCAAAAAGTGATGCGTGGTTAATACAATGTGTATTGGTGTGATATTATATGTCCAGAAAGTAATGTGTGACAATTTGAAGTTAGCTGGATGTTATTTGGCCGAGAAATGAGCGAAAATGCAAAGTGATATTCACTTACTCATTGCGCTTACTTTGTACACGGCTGAAAAGGTCCCGTATGATAATTTCATATCCGAACACTCTTTTGAACGAAATGGAAATTTGAAAAACCGAAACCTGTCCCATGCTTTTATTGTTAATACCAACAAAACAAGGTTTGAGGGAATTCCAATTAGATTGTGAGGATTTGGACAATGTTACTTAGTCCCTTTAAGATATTCTCAAGATATTATGTATTCTAATGAATATTACCAATATTTATTTTCACAGGTGATCGTCATCATGCTACAGGTATACAGCGCGGGATCTCATGTTTGCATACTGACAAAGTGTAGCGCACTTTCGTAATCATGATCAATATTCCTTATTTTAATTATGATTTTGGGGTATCAGTTAAAAATGTTTAAAGATATTCTCAAGATAGTATGTATTTTAATTAATATTACCAATATACATTTTCACAGGACGGTGGTCATCATGCATGGTACAGATACATCGCGGATCGCAAGTTTCAATAATGGCAAAGTGTCCTATAAGCGCACTTTCGTAATCATAATGATTTATTTTGGTATCAATATGTTTAAAGATATGCTCAAGGTATTCTTTATTTTAATTTATATTACCAATATGCATTTTCTACAGGTGATTGTAACCATGGTGATGGTCCGATCAGATGCAACAGGATCCCAAGGTAGATATAATTTTTATTTATTTATTTATTTATTTATTTATTTATTTATTTATTTTTTTTGGGGGGGGGGGGGGGGGGACGGACTGGGAATGACTGATGAATGTTTTCGTTTTGATGTATGTTTTCGTTTTCGGGGTAGTTGTGTTACTTGAAAATTAATTGTTTATTGTCCAATGGTAATTCCATAATACTACATGGACAATTGCAAAATATTATTAGAGTGTTTTGGTTTCCTGTAGTAAATGTATAACCTTTTCCCTTTTTTCTGTTTATATTTGTAGGGATATAAGTGTCGTTTAAAAGAGATATGCGCCTGTTATTCCTTTCACAATGTTGAGATTGAATGGTTTGATTATCATCTGAATGACATAAGCATATAAACACATCGCTAAAACTTTAAGATAAATAATGCATTATTAAAAATATCACATGGTGATTTAGGCTGTCATTGTGTTTTAGATGATAATAATTTTCTAATACCGCTTCGCTCATTATATCAAGGCAATTTTGTTTGGGAGGGGGGGGGGGGGGGTGGGTTGGGAACGGTTAAGACAATCATTTTCTGAACATTTTTCTGACATATTTCTGCCGCTTCAATTACACTTATTGCAAATCGACACAATGGCGAATACATACATTCGGCAACCGAACTTGACAATTATTTTCCCCTTTCTATAGGCGCTGATTCCTCGGACGATGTCTCACCAGAAAGCGAAATGACACGTCAAGGTGACATCGCCATCGAACCGCCACATGAAATGAAAGAAAAGGGTATGTTGTATATTTTTGTCTTACCTCTTTACAACCTCTGGTTCTATAATTTATAAATATACCCCCACCAAATCACACACGCAATATCTCAATTAATTAGGATGAAAGGTCACTTTACTCAACTGCAATGAGGTCTATTTATAATAACGAAACACATGGAAATACAATTTGAATTTTTCAAATTGGCTACGGTCACGCTAGGGTCCCTATTAAACAGTTCCTTTATTTCGACAATATTCGAAGATATTACAATGGAATTAACAACAACTTGATTAACACTTTGTGTATCATACTATTTGCTGAAAATAGAAATCGCCGTCCCTTTGACGCGGTTGTTTCGGAATATATTCCCGCCGAAGATTTGGCGATGGCGAAGAGAGAAATTCCCGCCGCCCTTACCACCACTCGGATGGACGACACAAGTACCAACATTTGTGTTACCACCAAGTACGTGGTCCAACAATTCTACTCATTTAAAAAAGCAACATCATAATAATAAAATAATCCATCATCTAATGGAATGACCAACAATATTATACCCACATACCAACTGCGTATTATTCCCTTCATATTTACCTGATAACGTAGAACGCATGTTCCATCCATGAACAGAATATAACACAAATATCATGCATTATTAAGCAACATGAATATAGTACTGTTGTTCACCGATTGCGAAACAAACATTTACTAACGAACGCTGCATTAGCTTGCTCATGTAATTGCATACTTATTATCACATTTCATTTACAATCAAACCTGTCTATCGGGACATCTAAGAGAGAAAAAAAAGACCACTGTAGACAGGTGACCTCTGTCTACATTCATGTTCCATATACAATAATTGTATTATTATGCAGGATATGGCCATTTGATGGTCGTTATAGGCAGGTTGGCTGTGATAGGTATGAGGCCACTATAAGATTTAAGGTTAAAATTTAAGGATAAGGTTTAACTGTACCTTTTTTCCCCATATAAGATGTAACATGCCTGATATCACACATTGCATAATTCATATTATTCAAGGCTTTATTTTATGGCAGTGTCATCAAAGTGACAATACTCTGATAGCAGAATCTGGTAAAAATCACGTCTTATTTTTGTATTCAAAATGTTCTTCACCGGCAAACACCGGGCGATATTTAGACTTTTTAGAAAATTTTCAAAAAATGCTCGAAGACTACTTTGAAAAATATCAGAATAGGTTTTTAAAAAGTCGTTGATGATATCTCTATTGAATCATTATTTTAACAAACATTAAATGCACAATTTTGTATGAAAAAAGCCTAAAACCAATGATTTCTTTTAAATAGCGCCCCCTTGAGTTGTAACGGCTCTTTTTAAATGATAACAGGGGTTTTACTTAGTCGTTTGTAATTGTGTATACTTTTCGAGCATGGTGAAGTTATGACCATTACTTTGTACCGAAATGGTGCAGGTTTTTGTTACTAAAGTTAAGTTTGACCAATACTCAACTATCCCTTTAAGACGACATAACTTTACGTCAAACTTATTATTATTATATCGCATTGTTATGAAATGCATGATTTAATTGTTCACCCTACCAATGTCAGAAGGCAAAATATTTTCAACTTCGGCCATGGACCTTGATTTGAATACTTTCCTTGCTAAATTCGGATTGATTTGAATGAATAAAGATGATGCATGATTATCATTTGACTATTATATGATGCAATATCTTCATGGTTGTTTAGCTTTTCATCAATAATTTGTTTCAAAACAAATAGTTATAAAACTACACTGTATCTATATATCTATCTATCTTTCTATCTATCTATCTATCTATCTATCTATCTATCTATCTATCTATCTATCTATCTATCTATCTATCTATCTATCTAAATATCTATCTATCTATCTATCTATCTATCTATCTATCTATCTATCTATCTAGATAGATAGATAGATAGATAGATAGATAGATTTATTTAAATTGTTAAATAGATTTAAATAGATTTATTTAAATTATCGATCTATAGATAGATACATTTTAAATTTTAAATTTTAAATTTTAAATTTTAAATTTTTGTCTCTATTCACCACACCGACGCAGACCATCTTTCTGAACTCTATCTATCTATCTATCTATCTAAATATATCTATCTATCTATCTATCTCTATATCTATCTATCTATCTATCTATCTATCTATCTATCTATCTATCTAAATATATATAATTATATTCCACATACTAAGAATCTTGCTCTACGATTGGTCAAAAGTTAATCACGTGATGAAGCATAGTTTCGCCCATCATTGATGGGAGAAGAAAACTTCGTTACACTCTGTAGATATCTTTGGTGAAAGTGTGTTGCACTCACTAGATAAAAAGTACTATCTAGTGAGTGCAACGCACTTTCACTGCGGTTGCATTGACTTGACTGTGGAGCTCGTGTGTGGCTAGTCAAATTCCGTACCCAAATGATGTGGCGGGGTTCTCTATGCGCGCGAATTTAATTGTATTCGTTGTGCATACACGTACGTAGCACACTGTTTCAAGCTCATACGCTATGCATGCACTGTGTATGCATACCACGTATCGTACATATTAGTATAACAGTACGTACACGGTTAGGTTTGCTGCGTTGTTATTGTTTAATTGCTTGTTCTGTTGTTCGACGTAAGATTTGAGTTCTAACGGAGCTGAAATGGAACTTTTTTTGCTTGAGAGTGAAAGTAAAGTGTTCCAAGATTATTGCGAATGCTGGAAACAACATACACATTGGTAATTGGAATAACATTGATGTTGGTAAGTAGATCTAACCTAGTACTAGTAGTAACAGCTGTAATTAAGACTTGCGTTAGACTAGGCCTGCTTATAGACTAGATCTACCGTTCGATGTGGAATATAAAGCAAATAATCACCTTTTGGTTTCAGGCGATGGCAATCTATCACTTCCTCGGCGATCTGAATGTATACGCTATCTTTCCTCAGCTTCGATTCGGAAAGATAGCTACATCCAGATCGCCTTGGAAGTGATAGATTGTCCCATCACCTTCACCAACGGTAATTATTTGCTTACTATCTATCTATTTATCTATCTATCTATCTATCTATCTATCTATCTATCTATCTATCTATCTATCTAATATATCTATCTATCTATCTATCTATCTATCTATCTATCTATCTATCTATCTATCTATCTATCTATCTATCTAATATATCTATTTATATTCCACATACTAAGAATGTTGCTCTACCATTGGTCAAAAGTTAATCACGTGATGAAACATAGTTTCGCCCATCATTGATGGGAGAAGAAAACTTCGTTACACTGTGTAGATATCTTGGGCGAAAGTGCGTTGCACTCACTAGATAATTGGTAAAGTACTATCTACACTCCGCGGTTGCATTGAATTTAACGTGGAGTGTGTGGCCACTCAAATTCAGTACCGGCGCGATAACTCTATGCGCGCGAATTACAAATTTAATTGTATTCGTTGTGCATGCATACGGTATACGGAGATACTAGTACACTGCACTGCACAGTGCACTGTATGTGTATCGTACATGCATTACATACATGCACCGTTTGCTGTTAATTGCTTGTTCTGTTGCTCTACTATGGCGGCCACAGACGTAAGATTTGAGCTCTTTAACGAAGCTGAAATGGACACTTTTTTTGATTGAGAGTGAAAGTAAAAATACAAAGCGACAACTTAAGTTCAGCCTGAAAGTGTTCCAAGATTATTGCGATGCTGGAAGCATACTTTTTAACGAATTGTCTGACGTGGACTTGAAAGCGCTAGACCAAGTGTTGGGGAGACTCTATTTTCGCGTTTGTTGACTTTTGAACTGTTTTTTTTTAGTTTACATTTCGCGTTTTAGCTTTAGGAATTACCCTGTTACCGAAATTGGAATAACAAGTCATTGTTGGTAAGTAGATCAAACCTAGTAGTAACAGTACTTAGACTTAGAAGTTAGACTTAAGCCCGGCGCAGACAGAGCCGACTCGACCCGATCCGGCTGGCTTTAATCAGGCTAGAGTTGGGCCTGGTCGGTCGGAGCAGATTTATCGTGTTGAATCGGCCCCAACTGGCATCCGACTGTCTCTCGACTGGCAAAATGTGTGTCGCGAGGCACTGAAAACTGAGCCGATCGGAATGACAACCAGTCGAGTCGGCTCTGTCTGCGCCGGGCATTCTGAGTACTTAGTCTTAGACTTAGAGTAGACTAGGGGTAGGCCTGCTTAGACTACTACTAGTACAGTATGTAGTAGTACTACTAGACTAGATCTAAGTTCGATGTGAACCAGTCGAGTCGGCTCTGTCTGCGCCGGGCATTAGAGTACTTAGAGTAGATGTGGGGTAGGCCTGCTTACACTAGTACTAGTACAGTATTACTATTAGTACTACTAGACTAGATCTAAGTTCGATGTGGAATATAAAGCAAATAACAACCTTTTGGTTTCAGGCGATGGCAAACTATCACTTCCTCGGCGATCTGAATGTATACGCTATCTTTCCTCAGCTTCGCTTCGGAAAGATAGCTACATCCAGCTCGCCTCGGAAGTGATAGATTGTCCCATCGCCTTCACCAACGGTAATTATTTGCTTACTATCTATCTATCTATCTATCTATATATCTATCTATCTATCTATCTATCTATCTATCTATCTATCTATCTATCTATCTATCTATCAATCTATCTAAATATCTATCTATCTATCTATCTATCTATCTATCTATCTATCTATCTATCTATCTTTCTATCTATCAATCTATCTAAATATCTATCTATCTATCTATCTATCTATCTATCTATCTATCTATCTATATATTTATTTATCTATCTATCTATCTATCTATCTATCTATCTATCTATCTATCTATCTATCTATCTATCTATCTATATATCTATATTTATATCTGTTTCCTAATGTTTGAAATAATCTAATTCATTTTCATACAATGTACATTATAGCCAATCCGACATCACATTCTGAAGGCATTCCAACTTCAGCAGAAAAGAGTAAGTTTGAAGAAAAAAATATCATAGACTTCTTAAAATCATATACTTAAGTAGTATACATCTCCCTACCTCTCTGTAATATTATAAAACAGATGTATTCTTGACATGTCAATAGTTTTTACTTTTGTTGTTGTTTTATGTATAGTAATGTTGTTGTTTATGTTACTGCTTTTGTTGTTGTTGCTGCTGTGTATTTGTTCTTGTAGCTGCTATTGCTGTTGTTGTTTTGAAGTAGTAATACATTCAGTGTGAAGACTATTATTGTCTGGTAAGAGTGAGAAGGTTATGAGTTTATTTCATGATTTAAGTGTACGTCATATATACAGGCGTCATATTTCCTCATGAAAGAAGTCCACCAATTATTTCTTTTCAATATTTGGCTTTAGATCATTAATACAGATCATCGTTCCTGGCGATTGACGTTTTAATTATCAATTATTTTCAGGAAGCGGATACGAAGATGCCAGCTGGGCGCCTCCTAATTTCCTCGTTTGGTGTAAATTGGGGTTACGACAGATCGACGAAACCTTTCAGTCTCAGTTTTTATTTCTGCATTTTGTCCATATTTACAATCAATCAACAAAATCACATTTCAAAACATTTTTGCAATAATATAAGGTAAACGTAAATAATATAACATAATTAATTACAATTCTAATTTGCAAACACCTTTCAGAATGAATTCGGAAAGAAAAGAAAGCAAGAGAGAGAGAGGGGGGGGGGGGGGGAGCAGCAGAGCATGAAGTGATACGGGCCTTTAATATTCATTATTCAGTTGTCATAACAAACAACTGTACAAATAGAGACTGATTTGTCCTCCTAATTTGTCCTACCAGCTAGCAGTGCCACCCAACAATTTGTCAAAACAATACAACACATATAAGGGGAATCGTTTGATAAAATAAAGAATTAATAACGCTAAATACGCCATTGTCCCTATACAATAACTGAAGGAAGTTGCATTTAGCACGGGGGGGGGGGGGGGGGGGGGTGCACCCCTATCCTCAATCATTAAACAAAAACAATACAAACATAAGGGAAAAACTGTAACAAAATTAAGAAATACATAATGTGAGCCCCCTCCCCCCCCCCCCAATTTATCTGTGTGCCCCCAATCAATCCGACCACTATGTCCTATTCGTGAAAGCAACTGAAGGCAGTGCCCCGCCCAGTGCCCCCCCCCCCCCCCCAATAATTTGACAAACAGAACAATCATTAGGTGTGTTTTTAAACAGAAAAAAACCCCAAAAGGTACGCCACTGTATACCAGTAGTTATAATTAATGAGGAAGTATAACAATGTATTTTTTGTTTTGGAAATTCGTTTGAAATTATTATAACAGCTCGACGGTCCGCCTTATGGGATAGTCTCCTGTCAAGGATTCGCGGTAGAAGGCAATCTAATCAGGATTCCCAGCCGGACATTCCGGGAGCAATGCGTTCTCCTACACTAGTCCCAACTTTTACCTCCCGCTTAAATACAAGTATGCAATTAATATAAAATATATGAAATATTTGCACACTTTAACAGCTGCACAATTGCTTCAATTTTGTTTTCAGCCACTATGCCAGCTGCACGACCGTTCAGTTGCTAAACAAATTATATGTCCTTACTATTTGGACTAAATGTTAAAATATGCCATCTTCGCAGAAACACGTCTTACTTCCACTGGCGTAGATCTTACATTGTTCGGGGGGGGGGGGGGTGAATAGATCACCCCTGGTCTGAACAAAATATAGTATCACTTACTGATCTACGCCAGTGTTGACCATGTTTACTTCTAACTATTGCAATTTCACCAGCAATAACGACAGCACTGCTTGAATAATATTACTTGACTCTTTCCAAGTTGAATCTGTTGCGCTTCTTTCTCTTTTCTTTCTATTCCTCAGAAAACAAAATGGAAAGTTCCAACAGCTTTGAAAACATTTTAGTTGAAAACAGAGCTAGACTCATTCCGCTCAACTGTAACTTTACGATGTCAACGCATTCTTATCATTTGCACACGTCCCCCAATTATATACCTGACACTTGTCTTTGTAAAACTAATTCCTTCGATGTCCCACTTCATCATATAAAAGCTTTGAAGATATAGTATTTCATTTTAGGATGTATTGTTTGTTAATCCCTTTCTGATCATCATTATTTTCCTAATGCCCCTCGATGTTGTATCGTATTGCTTTGAAAAACTATTAGGGGCGTATGCCCCCATACACCCCCCCCCCCCTGCACTAACGCCATCATCAATAGCTAAGCAATTAAGCCCCAGTAACGAATTACCGGTTGAGTATTATTTTTAAAGTAAGAATGGTATAGTATTATGATTCTTGGACATAAGCGGGACATTCACAAACGAAAGTTATGGTGAAAGAAAATGTTGAAATGGTTTCTTTTAAGAATTTTTTTTGTTGTTGTCATTATGACAAATTTGTCATAATGAACATTTTGATGGTGGTATTATAGAGACATTTGGACCCAAATTTGACAAAATTCTAGCCAAAATATGGCCAAATGGGGCCAAATTGTCCCTATGAATGCCGCCATCAAAGTTTATAACTATGACAAATTTGTCATAATGACAAAACATTTCTTTGTGAAACAACCACCAAGTTTGGGATGTTTCTGCGTTTCTCACACCAAGTCCTATTATGAACATTTGTGACCGGCTATAGCAAAACCCGGCACTTGTCGGTAAAAATCAAAATGTGTATTTTCACACCATTATAAAGGCCTCCTCAATAGCTTTCATTATTTTGATGCTTTGTTCTAACTAATTGGTCAATAATTGGCGAAGATATGATTGTTTCAATTGTACAATCATAGGTCTTTTATACACACATTATGTGAACTTATAAAAATGCCAATTTCTTCAGAAAGTGTCGGGTTTTGCTATAGCCGGTCACATTTAACATGAAGTTGAATTCTGGTGAGTGGTACCCATATCATCAAAATAACGATCTGATCTTGAATGTTCCACTACTTCCTTTGAGAATGACTATCATGGACGGGTAAAATACATTTAAGTCTGTTCCCTATAAAACAAAAAAAAGGAATCGTTTTATTTATTTGATCTTTGGTGGGTGGTTTCCTGAAAATTATCAAACGACCTGGTTTTGGGCCTTTTTACTATGTTTTGGGAGAATGACTATATCATTTGGCCCTATGAAATTTGTATCTTGAATTAAATTAGTTGTTATAATTTGGAATCGTCATTTTAATTAGATATTCCGTCAAACAAAATGTTTTTCTACAAACATCTAATAACTATTTTACTTCTTAGATGTTTGTACATAAGTGTATTCCGCTGCATTATTAAGTTCATAATTTTACTGACTTGCTTGCATTATACTTTCGCTATAGTATCTTCATAATTTCGTGATTATGAGTTTGTGTTTAAAGACACGTCGCTCATGATATCTCAGAAATATTTGGTTACTTTTACTTGTCATTATTGATATTAGTTTTGGCTGGTGGCAATGTAGTTACTATTTTATACTGATATAGTTACTACGTTTTCACATGCACAACCTGAGAAAGGGTTCTTAAGTGCAGAACAAATATTGCTGAAAGGTTATCAACATTAGTAAAATATACTTGGCTGTATGTCAACTCAGTGAAGTATGGAAATCATTTTCATGATAAATGAATGTCATATGGCCAAGTAACACGTTCAAAGTGTGACGACTCGTTGACATGTGTCTATAGTTTTAAAAATCCTCACTATTTGTGAAATTAAATGATGAAATTAATATTTAAATAACGCAGTGCATGCATGGCATGCTGTACAGTGTATATACCTATGTTGATCTAAATATTCAATTCAATTTGTACTGCTTTCCCTTTTGTATATTTGTTATTTAGTATTACATACGGTAGCATCATAGTCACGCCAATTCATATTTTATTTCATGTGGCTTACATTTTCATGTCGTTCGCCACTTCTTTAAATTTGATTTGTCATCCTGCACATCATTTTTTGTGTCAATTGCAAATATTGTATGATTATTAACTGTTAACGTACCATTCAATGCAACAAAGAAATTTCATAATGTCGAAGTATGCTGTACTTATTGGTTTTCACCCGATTGAAAATATTAATTCTGACATACAAATGCTAAAAACTGGTCACGTTGATACTAATACAATCAACCATAATATCATAAATACCATTTTTTTATCATGCCATATTGTGTAGTAGATAAATATTATATAATTTGTATATAAATGATGATTTGTTTCATTTAAATCAAGTTTACAATTTCGCTTTACCATGTTTACGTTAATACTATATTACAAGGATGAAGATGGTAGCGAAACCACCAGTCCAAATATTGATGAAACGAAACCAAAACATCTGTGTTTGTGTTTATACTAAATTATTTATTAATGCTGCTAGTATCCTGTGTATGAATCATT
>JBAMJV010008190.1:0-52084 GCA_037951105.1 Echinarachnius parma
GTGGTTGTGTTGTGGTGGGTGGTGGGTTGGGTTGTGGGTGTTGTGGTGTTGGTGTGTGTTTTTGGTGGTTGTGGGGGGGGTGGGTGTTTGTTGGTGTGGGGGGTTGGGGGGGTTGGTTGGGTTGGTGGTGGTTTTGTTGGGGTTGGGGGGTTATGTGTTGTGTGATGGTTGGGGGTTTGTTGTTGTGTGGTTGTTTGTGGTGTGTATGTTGGTGTTGGTGTGGTGTGGATGTTTTGTGTTTTGTTGGTGTTGGTTGTGGTTTTGTTTGTGGGTTGTTGTTGGTGGTGTGTGTTTGTGGTTTGGTGTGTTGGTGGGTGTTTGTTGGGTGTGTGGAGTTGTGTGGTTTGGGGGTTGGGTGTGGTTGTGGGTAGTGTTGTTGTGGTTGGTTGGTGGGTGGTTGGGGGTGTGTGGGTTGGGTGGTTGGGTTTGGGGGTGGGTGGGGGTGGTTGGGGGTTTGTGGGTGGGGTGTGGGGTGTGTTTTGGGTTTGGGGAGGTTTGGGTGGGGTGGTGGGTGTGGGTGTGGGGTTGGTGGGTGTTGTGTGGTTGGGGTGGTTGGTGGTTGTGGTTGGTTGGGTGGTGTGTGTTGTGGTTGGGTGTTGGGTGTTGGGGTTTGTGGTGGTGGTTTGGTGGTGTTGTGTTTGGGGGTTGTTGGGTGGGGGTTGTGGTTGTGGGTTGGGTGTGGGTGGGTGTTGGGGGGGTTGGGGGTGTTGGTGTGGGTGTGTTGGGGGGTTGGGGTTGGTTTGGGTGGGGTTTGGTAGGGTTGGTGGTTGGGTGGGGTGAGTTTGGGGTTTGGTTTGTTGGGGGTTGGTTGTGTTGTGTGGTTGTATGGTAGTTAGGTGGTTTGGTTTTGTGTGTGGTTGTTTAGTGGGGTTGAGGATTGAGTGTGGTTTGTTTTTTGGGTTTGTGTGGGGTTTGGTTGTTGTTTAGGGGGTTATGGTATTTGGTTTGGGTTGTTTGGGGGAGGTGGGGAGGGGTGTGTGGGTGGTTGTTGATTGTTTGTTGGGGGTGGTTGTTGTGTGTGTTTTTGTTTGTTATGTATTTTTGTTTGGTGGTGTATGGTTGGGGGGGGGGGTTTAAAAGGAAGTGGGGGTTTTTGTGGTAGGGGGGGTGTGGGGTGTGGATGGGGTGTGTTTGAATGGTTTTTGTTGTGGTGAGGGTAGGTAGGTTGTGGATTGGGTTTAGGGGGGTTGATGGTGTAATTAAAGTTTTTGAGTTGTGGGGTAGTTATTTGTGGGGGGATGTGAGGGGGTATAAAAATAGTGGGTGGGGGTTGGGGGAGAAGGGTGAGAGGGGGATATAATAAGGGAGAGGAGGGATATGGGGAGTTTTGTGTGGGAAGGTGGAGATGAGGGAGGGTTGGTTAGTTATTGGTAGTGAGGGTATAGTTTATATGTATATGTGGTTGATAATAATTATAGATATATTATAAAATATATATATTTATATATATATTTAGATATATATATATATATTGTTATATATAGAGATATATAGTATATATAAATTATGTGTTAGAGAAATATAGATTTATATAGGGTAAGTTATATTTATTTAAGGATAGGTTGTAATATAGGGGGGAGGGATTTGGGGGTATGTATGTATGTATGTATATTTATAGTGTTATGATTTATATTATTGGTTGGTGATAAGTGGTTGTGGGTGATGTGGTATGGTAATGAGGGTTGTGGTTAGGTTGGGGGGGTGGTATTATGTTATTTGTAGTTGTAGGTTGTTGGTAGTTGTGTTGGGTATGTATATGGGTTGAGAGTATGGGTTTGTTTAGGGGATTTCGGCTCTATGTATGTTTTCTGTTCACCTCGATGTGTGTAGTGAGAGGGGAAGTATAGGGTGTTTGGCCCATGTCAGCCCCCCCCCCCCCCCTCCGAATTGCTAGCTAGTTATAACTAAATAGATTTGTAGTCAGAGTAGTAGTTTGTGGTGTGATCAGTATGTTAGGGGGTGAGGTATTTGTTTTTTTAACGAGCAGGCTTAATAATGTCAAATCACGTCGTGTTAGTGGGGATTTTGATAGAGGTTGTATGTTGGTAGGTTGGTTGGTGTGTCTTGATATTAGTGAGATAGGGATATTGTTTTATGATATTGATTCGGCTGTTAGAGTGTTGGAATGTTTTGCTGTTCCACATTCTTGTTTTTGAGTTACATGTTAGCCATAGATTCAAGCCTTATTCCATTGGATTGTCGGGTTGATGTGTGTAGTTAATGTGTGGATTATAATCGGATTCTCTACTAATCGAGCTTATAATATCTCGTGCTTGTATGTGAGTTTTTCTCTATGGAACCAGAGGTGGGAGTACTTCGCTCCTTATTGGACTACACGTGTTCATAGGGGGTGCAATGGCACTCCAAACTCTACGTGTGTTTAAAAGCCGACACACACTGACCAGTATATTGGGATGTTCGATCTGCGATCACAACCTCAGTCATACGCGGCATTGTCAAGTGCCTCTATGATAAGGCTGCACGCATCGTTACCAATCCAGCATCCCATCACCACTGAACAGCGCATCTACAATTCGCCATTTCAGGCAACGTTACCCTAGCACCTTTATACGGAACTCTACCAAGGCTAGACCGCCCATGTTGTTGAACCTAAACAGTTCATATCTTACATGTTCTCCCTACATTGATGGCATAGCAATCAATTGCGCGAGACTGAGAATCGGGAATACGGACAGTGTTCAAGTCCGACACCACTTACGGAACCACCTCGTTCGCCCAAAAGACCCGGTCCTCCCGCTAGAAATGACGGAGTAGTCTATCAAATTCTATGCCAGGACTGTGATAAGAGCTACATTGGGGAAACGTGAGACCAGTAGGAGAAAGGTCACAGAACAATCAACGTGATGTCAAAAACAGACGCACAGAGGGATCTGCAGTGGCAGAGAATGCCTGGACGGAGCAACATCGACCAATGGGCTGAGTCAAATGCGTATCCCAGTATAACACTGGTACGCACGCAGGGTAAAGGAGGCTCTCCATATTCGTTTGAACCCCAATAACATCAACAGGATGTCGGCATCGAAATCCCGGAAGCTTGGGTAGGCACCGTACGCCGCCTTTTGGGCCGAGGCTCCGGGGGAGCAAACATGGGACGAGCCAATCACCACCCAGTATCCACTGGTCCAATTAACGTAGCCGATAACGTCGGGATCGCAGCAGACGCCAACGCCCCCATTAGCGGGCTAGCCAATCAGCGCTTGGAACCGACACGACCAATTAGCGCACAGCAATCAGCGCATATGTGAGGTAGTAAACTAATGGTCTATAATTCTTTATGTGTTTTGTATCTCTTTTTTGAACAGTATAATAACTTTAGATTCATTCCACTGAGTAGGAACTTGTTCCAGTTGAAGGATCCTGTTGAACAATTTTGTCAAGATGTCGACAGTACTCTTTCCTCCAGATTCAATATGTCAGCGTTAACTGGTCCTCTCCAGGACCCTTTCCTTTCTTCATGTGATCTAGAGCTTTCTGCACTTCGTCTTCTCAATGGGTGTACACTGTCCGCTTTTTCATTCCAATTTTCTTCTGTTCTCCAATCTGGTCTATCCGTATCATACAGTTCTATATAGAATTCCTCAATGGTTCTGTGATTTTGTCTTGTCGTTAACTTCTGTCCCATCTTTATTTTTCAGTGATGATAAGAGCTTTTTTTCCTCCCTCCATTTTTTATTGATGATTTTGGGCCCTTTATTGCTTTCCAGCACCTCTTTCACCATCTTGGTCCTGTGTTGTCTCTTTTGCTGCCTTCTCATCTTGCGGATTGTCTTGTTAGGTCTGTATACTCGATCTGGTTTTGTGCTGATGTCTGTCTGAAGGGTTTGAGAGCTTTTCTCTTTTCGTTCATTTTTCGAATATCTTCCGCCGTGCTATTGTTTGTGTTTACTATCTCCGTTTTACCTTTAGCTAGCTTCTTTGCTTCATCCATAATCGTACTAGTTACTTGTTCAAATGCATCATCAAGTGGCTCATTGCCTACAAAGTTTTCTAGAAGTGAGAATCTGTTCTCTAATTCAAGTTGGAATTGGTGTTGTTTTTCTGAAAGCTTTCCCAAGTCAATATGTCTTTTCCTTGATATCTTCATTCTTCTTATCCTTTGCATCTTCTTGTTGATCCTTACTTTTGCTTTAACAAATCTATGGTCACTGCCTGTGTCGACCTTCGGTATAACCTCTACATCCATCAATATTCTCTTGTGGTCCGTAATGATGTAATCAATCATTAATTGGGTTGCTGCATTAGGACTTTCCCATGTCCAATATCTCTCCTTTTGTTTCTTAAAGCATGTATTGCCAATCACCATGTTTCAGCTTGCAACATATTCTAGAAGCCTTTCCCCTCTCTCGTTCCGGTCACCTATCCCAAATGGACCTACACCATTCTCTTCCTGATCTTTTCTCACTCCTATCTTTGCATTTAAGTCTCCCATGAGTATAGTGAAGGATGTATTTTCCGTTGCCATTATCCGGTCTATGTCAGTGTATAAATATTCTACTGTTTCGTCGTCGTGAGCTGAAGTGGGTGCTTAGACTTGAATCATCTTCATTGTGTGTTGCTTATTAATTTGTAATTTCAAATATGCCATTCGGTCTGATATTTTTATACTCCAGTATATTACTTTCAATGTTCTTATGAACCAGAAATCCTACTCCATTATTTCCTCTTTTGGTTGCAGAGGGTAGTAAACAATGTGTGGCCACACCTATTTAACTTAATGCGGTTTGGTGGTCTTCTTGTTTCTGCGAGTCCTATAATATGCCACTTCACATCTCTATTTCTTCAAGGAGGGTGTCTAGGTCTTCTTCTGACCTTAGTGTCCTTACATTATAAGTGCAAATACATAAATCTGTGTGGTTCCTGATGATACCTTTCTCAGAGCGGACTCGTCCTTGCGGCTTTGGACCCAACTCGTCATACTTGGCTTGGCACCAGAAGGATCACCATTCGCTGTAGAGCTGGGCCTGTTTGGCCTTGGCATTACGACCTCTTCTTTGTCTCGTTTCCATGTTGATGAAGGGTAATTGCCTACTCTGCCGCACTGGCAAGGTGAATTGGTAGAGGATGAATGAGCTCATTGGTCTCCTGTCGGATCTAATGGAGCTCTTAAGTCAGATATTGGTTCTTTCTTCTAACAGGAGGTCCAGCACCCCCTTCTCATGCTGGGCCATTGTTTCAGAGGAGGGCCTCGGTTTAGTCGCCAAGGTGTCGACCATGTGGCAGGTGTACCGGGCTACATGTTTACCGGTAGCAAGAGAGATCATCTGACCTGAACTGATATCAAATTATATAAATCTTCACTTAAATTGCACAGCTAATCCATTTATCTACTCAACTCCGCAATAAATATACAGTGATAAGTATTGCCACTCGTCACCTTGAACATCCACATAGATTGAAATCTGCTTTGATGACATGTCCACTCAGTGATATGTGAACATTCCATGGTAAATAAATGTCACTAAGTAATAAGCGAAATTGTAAGAAATATTTCCCTCATTGCACTGATAGTGTACACAATTATCCAGTAGATAATTATTAATTTGACTATTTCAATCACACATATCTTCTAAGTAAGTTTGATATGATATATTTTAAGCGGAGAGAAATGTGGTGCTAATACGAATACAATGAAGTAAGGGAGAACCGCTTGAGTTCCATGTAAGTTCAGAGGATGTTGACAATGTTACTAGATCCGTTTGATGTAATATGCAAAAATATATTTTTTCAAACAAACGCATACAAGAAGTCTACATGGTCTGCTACATTTACAGACGCCATGCATGACATCGCAGTATGAAAAGCCTAATTTGATCAACATCGATGTGATTACAATAAGATTTTAACCAAAAAATAACCATCCGACTGATTTTGAACAGATATCCCGTCACGCCATGTGTCAAATCGCACAAACTGTATTTGCTAGTTTATGGTGAGCAAATTAAAATACATAAATAGAACAAAGAACAAATTGTATACTCGATAATACTGTGGGAAAATCAGTTAGGACTACACTTTTTTGCATGCCTAGGTTTGAAAGCAGCTGTGCAATTTACGGGTATTTAATTTAATATTTAGTTTGTATATGGATACATCTAGATAGAAATGTAATATGATCTTTACATTAAATTTTTCAATTCAACGATTTAATACCTCTGCCAACAATTTATATTTCGGGTTGTTCTTCGACAGTGCGTCTATAGCAATCCGAGTTCTTTTCATGTATTTTTCTTTTTGCCAGTGTAATTTCTAAAATGAGTATTCCCATATTGCAAGACTGGGTCTTCTTGTCTCATTCCTAGCCCCCGCCTTGTTTTACCTTGATGTAAACATGATATATTGTCTTCAAAGGCACACATACACAAATCTCAATGTTTCTCTGGCACCGAACACACCCCCCCCCCCCCCCCCCCAGCACACACACACCCTCCTCCCCCCAGTCATGTTACTTGAATGCATTGGCCCTTGTTTACATCGTTGTCTACATACGCCTGTACATACAGTAATGGTCAATGGTTTAGGGCAAGTTCTGTTACGAACACCTTTATTAATGCTTTGAAATTAAATATTTGCTAGTCTGTCTATGAAATGATTTCGGATTGGTCCACAATCAAATGATGTAGCTCTGTTTATGCATGGTGGCTATAAAAGTACAGTATGGCACATGCGTAATTATTATGATTATTCGATATGATTCATGGTCTGAAGTCATGTAAATACTGAAAAATAATTCTGTAATGCTAAATATATTACTCATTGCGGATATAATATCGTAAATAATATCGGTAGTGACATTCGTTGTCTCGCAATGTATGGTCAACAAGGAATATAAAAGATCACGACGTAATAATACTGTACTTTAGCAGCTGTATATCTTCCATTTTACTCAAAGACCTCTGATATAACAAAAACCTCTTATAACAAGGTGATGCTGATCCCAGCCCACTCATACATTCTTTTTGTGTTTGCATCACTGTACGCAATGCATATAAATCATGCATACACTCTATATGGCAAGAGGGAGCCTCACATGTTTTTAAAGACATGACAATATTCCGACATATAACACAGTTAGACCCAAGTTTGCATTGGTATATGCCTTTGTTGTTTAGATAATGTTTTGTCAAAAATAAAAACATCATAAAATAATAATAGTGATAAGACTCTTGGAAATAAAAAAATACCCTCATATCTATGCCTCGGCTTAATTAATCACCAATAAAAACCATAAAGTTGTGCGTTATCACCCTCGAGGTTGTCCTATTGGGATAATAATTTAGGCCAACAAATTTCAAATATTTTCTTTCCTAATTCAAGCGTAATTAAATTGTGAGCAGGTGCATACTATCAGTCTAAATCTTACTTTAGACTGGATACAGATGTCATTAATTCAAAGAAGTAGGCTATATTTAGCTATATTTATGATTCATCGATTGAGACGCATCATTTCTTTGCAATCAGTGCTTTGGAAAAAAACAGCATAATGACAAAGATGTATCATTAGTTTCTTAATGCATCTACACCCTGGATTATATTATCTTTGTGCAAATATTTTCGAGAATAACCGCCGCGGCTCACGCCGGATATGATGAAACAATGGAATATTGGACCTATATTCTCTGAATAAACGCATCAGTATCGTTGTCTAAATTCGGGATGATATTCATATCACAAATATAACACTCCGTTAGTTAATCATTAACATTTATATATATCATAATCATTTGGTAAACAACGGTGATCTGTAATAACAGTTACACTGATTTAGGTGATTGGGCTATATATTAGTACCAACAACACGAACTATTTGATGAGGCGGTAGCCCATTCCTAGCTGCTACGATCGATAGTTATGTTTGTACTCTCATAAAAATACGAATATAAATACATTAATATTGAGGCATGCACATATTTGGTCATGGATATTTATGCAAAGTGTAATCTTTGTATCAAGTATCCAACTTGTTAACAAGGTATATAGGGCAATATATACAACACTTGACTTTGAAGAACCCCGCCATGATCACGTGATAAGCAGTTAAACAATGTGTTCCAACTGTAAATGTGTGTAATAAAAGCTGGAATTTGGAATCAAATTAATAAATTGTGTCAACTCGTCAAGAACATTCCAGGATAACAACTCAATCAACTTGGACTCTTTTAAATGGAAATCGAAGACTATTTAGGTGTTTGACATTGACGTCAGTAATTCGGGCACGTTTGAAACCCGCACAATTATCTTGTGCATTTATTCAACTCCACGGGAGAATACTATCTACAATGAACCACAGTGGCGCATCAGGCTAATTAACACCCTACCAAGGATTTCAAGGTAACCGAGAATATCTCGGAACTTTTATCAACATAAATGGATTTGTACATAAACACTGCACAAATTCAAATATTATTGACTCTCAACAGATAAATGGCACGTTGTATACAGATGACAAACAGCTTGATGTTTTGTTTCTTAAATGGAAATTACCCATCAAGCCAAACGAATAAAATAACAAAAAACCCATCAACAGCTCCAAATATATACGAATTCGGGAAAAACGAACCATTTATATAATTCCACATACAATTTTGTCAAAAATTCATCCCCATTCGCTTTGATACTAGAACTGCAGGCCCGTAGCCAGGATTTGTTTAAAGGGGGTTGCGTAATTTACAAAAACAGGACCGAGACCGAATCCACTGGTTGAGAGTCATGTAAGCGGGGGGTGGGTCCGTCGCAAAAACAAATTCGCGAGGAGGGGGGGGGGGGGGGGGGGGAGTGCACCACCCCCCTCCCCCGGGTACGGGCCTGAACGTGTCATTCCCTCTGTCGGACGAACTGTAGAGGAACCAACTAAAAACAAGTTAGGAGTTATCATGGGCAAATTCCTGCTAATGAAGACCCACGCCCCAAAAGTCGTAATTTTCCGCCAATGTAGGATAATACAGTTACTTAAATACAGCCAACATCAACCCCCCTGAACAGTCCAGGCAATCTATCAAAATATATGGGGGAATCCTCGGTAAAATAACAACATGGAATTTCCATAGCAGTTTACTTCACAACCACCCCCCCCCCCCCAACCCACCTACCAGAGGCGTCGATTTTGCGATTGGGGATGGGGGGGGGGGGGAATTCCCAGAGTAACTGGTGAAAGAACTAAAAGCCTTACATTGGCATGCCCAGATTTTGGAGAAAAGGGGGGTAGAAAATATTGTTCAACTGAGCCTCGGAGCCTCCAGTAGCTTGTGTGCTTTTAAATCTGTCAAGATTTATATATAAACCGAAAACAAAAAGTAATTACCCCTCTAAAAATTGCTCACTGTTTCATAACGAAGAATCGTTTCAAGATTTCGTCTAGCCAAAATAGCTGTGGTTTAGGAAAACAATGTGTAAAAATAAGACTTAACGGTAGTGTTGAGTATTAGTATTTCCCGAAGTGCCCCCCGATATCTTGTTGTCAGATAATGAAAAACTGATTGTCAAATTCGAAAGAACATACAATTTTAATGACAGAATAAACTTTATTTGATCAAAAGTTTAGAAAAATTTAGAACGGTGAAATATCCATAAATATATTTGTATTCAAAATTTTCTTCACCGGCAATCAGCGTGCGATATTTAGACTTTTTAGACAAATTTCAAAAATGCTCTAAGACTACTTTGAACAAATCAGAAAAGGCTTATAAAAAGTCGTTGATGATATCTCTATTGAATCATTATTTTAACAAATATTAAATGCACAATTTTCTATGAAAAAAAGCTAAAACCAATATTTTTTTAAATAGCGCCCTCTTGAGTTGTAACGGCTCTTTTTGAATGATAACAGGGCTTTTACTTAGTCGATTGTAAGTGTATACTTTTCGAGCATGGTGAAGTTATAACTATTACCTTGTATCATAACGGTGCAAGTTTTGGTTAATAAAATTAAGTTTGACCAATACTCAACTATCCCGTTAACCATTTCCCCATGGTTGAGTAGCACACATTAAAGAGAAAAAATGTCATATTTAAAAATTCGTTTATTTAGTTTAATGAGTATTGGAAAATTTCAAAATGCACTGTTAAGATAGCAATTAATGCATTCAACCGCGTGTGCCATTCATGCATCAAAATGGATTGAATATCAAACAGCATCGTTTCATAAACCACAATCAATGCATTTAGTCACATATGTGCTGTTTCATAACAATGTACAGGCACGCGCTATGTCTTGTGAATTTTGAATTGGGCCATTTTGTCTTTGGAGGGATAGTTCAGTTTTGGTAAAGAGGGCGCTGCACAAAATAATTTGTTGTGAGATAACAAAAAATTGAGTGTAAAATTTGAAAGAGCATAGAATTTTGATGGCAGAATAAACTTTATTTGATCAAAATCTGTTTAGAAACGGCTGAAATATCACTAAATATATCCAGTCGGAATAAATTTGGGCCCAAAATGTATTACCGTAGGTAATTTTTCAAAAGATTACAAAAATGCTTACACCTTTTCAAAAATGTTCAAAAGATGTTTTTAAATAGTTGCTGATGATCTGTCTTTATAATCATTTTTTCAACAAAACATCACATGCATAGTTTTGTAAAACCAATGCTTTTTAGAGAGCGCCCTCTTGTGTTTTAATGGCTCTATTTGAATGATAACAGGCTGTTTACTTAGTCGTTTGCAATTTGCTATACCTTTCGAGCATGGTACATACTATTAGTTTGTAATGTTATTGTCATCTTGACATAATTCTCGGTTACGAAATTATGACCATTTTTTTAAGGGGTAGTTTCATTAGTTGAAACCACAGAGAGATCATGAGAAAGTAATAAAACCGGGTTCGTCCAAATTGTTGTTGTTGTGTTATTTTTCCAAATGGTTAACAAAATATGTGTAGTGACAATCAATGTTTAAAGGGATCTAGTAACTTAGTTGACATGTGCAAAAAATGATGAGTGGTTGATACAATGTATATTGTTGTTATTTTTCAACTGTATGTCCACTAGGTGATGTTTGAACATTTCAAGTGAAATGAACTTTATATGGCCGAGTAATGAGCAAACATGCAAAGAGACATTCACTAACTCATTGCACTCACTTTGTACATAGTTCTGGAACACTTCTCCTGGAACACTTCAATCGTAAATATTTTTTTAACGAAAGGGGAAATGTGAAAAACCTGTCCCATGCTTTGTTTGTTAATAAGAATACAACAAGGTATGAGGGAACCGCCAAAAATTACAATTGGATTTTGAGGATTTGGACAATGTTACTAAGTCCATTTAATGAAGAATTATGATTTATGGGTAAACGTATGAATTAGATCCCTTTATTGCATAAATTAACATAAATATGCAAAGTTGTGAACTTAACAATAATAGAATTACCATACTTCACTTCACTTGACATGTGTGCAAGTTTTTGTTTGTGTGGCGATCGACCGTTTCACGGCCAAGAGGTGGGGGGGGGGGGGGGGGGGGGCATATAATAGCACAATTTCATGCGTAAATGTTTACTTTAAATGGATATTACAATATTGGTCAAACTGAATATTTTGTAACCCAAACCTGCACAATAACATTACGAAATAAAATATATAGCTCCTGTATAAATATAACATAACCCTCTTCAAATTATATTTTGCTGGTCTCAGCTCTTTAAAGAGATTTAGTGACATTGTCAAAATCCTTAAAATGTTGCTTGGAACTTAAGTGGTTCTGACATATCTAGTCATATTCATATTAACCATTAAAGCACGGGATATGATTCGGTTTTTTCTAAATTTCATTTCGTTTAAAAGATATGTACGATTGAAGTGTTCAGATGTTAAAGTGTCTACAGGATAATTTGAACCATGTACACATGAAGTGCAATGAGTTAGTGAATATCACATTTTTGGGGGGCTAATTTCTCGGCCAAAATCTATTTCACACATTACTTGATGAACCCATCAGATTATACCAATACACATTTGATTAAAGGGGACCACCAGGCAAAGAATGAAACATAATTATATGTTTTGGGACCATTTTGTGATATCAAATAGATAGCCAACATTTTGCAAATGGTTGTGTAAACTCATAAACAACGCAATACATAAAAGTGATAACATTTATTGAGAAAAATACCCCCGTATCTATGCCTCGGCTAATACTAATCACGAATAAAAAACTCAGAAGAAAAATGAAAAAGAAGCTGTAACAACTTTCAACAAAACATTTGTAATGATTTGCGCATATAAGAATTTATTTTTTTGTATTTGTGCATGAAGTGCATCATCACCCTCGAGCTTGTACTATTGAAAAAATAATTTGGGCCAACAAATTTCAAATATTCTCTATTCATAATTCAAGCGTAATTGAATTGTGAGCAAATGCATAGTACATGTACCAGTCTTAATTTTTACTTTACACATGACACAGATGTCATCAATTCAAAGAAGTAGGCTATATATAGCTGCTTTATTTATGAGTCATAGGTCGAGACGAATCATTTCTTTGCAATCAGTGCTTGGGAAAAAACAACATAATGATAAAGATGTATACAGTATTAGTTTTGTTATCCATCTACACCCTGGATTATATTATCTTTGTGCAAATATTTTCGAGAATAACCACCGCGGCTCAAGCCGGGTATGAAGAAACAATGGAATATTTGACTTATTATCTGAGTTGACGCACCAGTTTCGTGGTCTACATTCGGGATAATATTCATATCACAAAATATAACGCTCCGCTAGTTAATCATTTACATTTACATCTATCATAATCACTTGGTAAACAACGGTGATCTGTGATAATTGGTGGACTGATTTAGGTGATTGGGCTATATTATCAGAACCAACAACTCAAACTATTGGATAAAGCGGTAACCTACTCTTAGCTGCAACGATCGACCATTATGTTTGTACTGTCATATTAATACGAATGTAATTACACCTTGATAGATTTATGTCGGAGTCTTATATCTGTACCAAAAAACAAAGACAAATATTGATATGAAGGTACGCATGGCGATAAATAACACACTAGACTTTGAAGAACCACGTCATTCATGCTCACGTGATAAGCACTTAATCAGAAAGAGCGGCATTTCATGTATTAAAGTAGTTGAAATTATTGCCTTGCGTGATTGTGTTTATAGTTGCGGCATCAACGAGAGTATAATTATAAAAAGGACTCACGCAATGTGGTTACAACAATATAGCTAGTGTCGCCTGGATGTTTCCTGCAATACAATATGTTCCAACTGAGAATGTATGCAATATAAGCTGGAATTTGGAGTCAACCTAATCAACTGTGCCAACGCATCAAGAACATTCCAGTAACACAACTCAATCAACTTGGACATTTTTAAATGGAAGTCGAAGGCTATTTAGGTGTTTGACATTGACGTCAGTTATTTGGGCACGTTTGAAACCCGCGCAATTATCCTGTGCACTTTCTCAATTCTACGGGAGAATAATATCTACAATCAACCACAGTGGCGCATCGGGCTAAGTAACACCCTACCAAGGATCTCAAGGTAACTGAGAATGTCTCAAAATTTTCGTCAAAATATATAAATGGATTCGTACATAAACATTGCACAAATTCAAAATATTATTGACTCTCAACTGATAAATGGCACGTTGTATACAGATTAAAAACAGCTTTATGTTTTGAATTATTAAATAGAAATTACCCATCAAGCCAAACAAATAAAATAACAAAAAACCCAACCACTATCTCAAAGATATACAAATTTGGGTAAAACGAATCATTAAATTCCGCATCAAAATGTATCAGACTTAATTCATTTCTCGTGAAAAATTCATCCCCATTCGCACTTAAAAGGGACAATGAAACCCAAGCAAAATATTACTTTCATAGACTTGCAGAGATTAGGAGGAATAATCTCTGAAAGTTTGAGCATAATTGGGTCAGAAACAAGAAAACTGTGGCTCTTTGAAGATGTCCATTTATTCCCATGGGGAACTCAAATTGGCAACGCACTCTGATAAGTGTTGACTACTCCACATATGTTTTGTACACAAATGTTCCCATTTTTACAGTTTTCTTCATAGTCACACTTTTCCATTCCCCCAGATCATGATATGTTATGTATATAAGCATTCTACTAAACATATCTTGAACTCAAATGTTCAGGAACTATTCATCCTGTTTAGTGTCTTATACCGGGCGTATCAAAAAAAGCGTTACACTTTTGAAAAAATTGTCAACATTACATTTGTATATATTTATAAGATTTGTTCATGTCGATGGATGCCCAATGGTCTCATCTATTAAGTGCCACTAACAAAACAAATTTTCGTTCACGCTTGGGCGAACACTGACAGTTTTCACCTATTACACAGAAGGCACACAGTTAAGAATGGTAAAAAGTGACAAAAAGTACATGGTAATATATTGTTTAGATGTTGTCACCTATCACCTGGGTGATGAGGTACTCAGTAAAGTACCGTCTGAGGGGATGGATACTAGTTACGTACAATCAGGAAGTATACTGCGCGCATGCGCACACGTATTAAGGCATATAATACGCCCGCGATACGTACCGGCCGGCCGCGCGTGCATGCCACCTGTTTTTCAAAACAGACTCGATAACATAAGGAACAAGATTCGGAAAGCAGGCATGATAATATCAGGCATAGATTATAAGCTCATCATCTGGGTTACAGACCTCTCGACAAATTATCGATATGTGTTACGTGTGCGTGCGTGCGGTACGGTACACCAGCCGTACACTAGCTGCGCGCGCGCTTGCATGCGCTATATGCAGCTATATGCTAGAGCTTGTCTGCGCGCGCGCTCACGCGCGGCCGGCGTGCAGGTTGGGGGGCCGGGGGGTGGGGGGGGGGTGGGGGGGGGGGCCGGGGGAGGGCCGGGGGGGCCGGGGGGAACACCCCCCTCCCCCCTCCCACCCCCCTCCCACCCCCCTCCCACACCCTCCCCCCGCTCAGTCGCTTCGCTCCCTCGCAATGTCTCACTCTCACATCTGGCTCAAAGTTGGCAATCCAGAGTGTGGTTGGACATGAGCCCCTACACACACAAATTGTGAGCCCCTTTGGGGTTTTGCCCCCCCCCCCCCCCCCCCAATCCAAAACTGCTTCCGGCGCGCCTGGCCAACACCCCTTATCAGTCCAGACAATCGATCAAATATAAGGGGGAATCCTCAGTAAAATTGCAACATGGAATTTTCTACGCAGTTCACTTCAGGAAAGGCCCTCTACTAGATGGGTCGATCCGATTCTGCGATTGGGGGGGGGGGGGGGGGGGGCAAGTTTTCCAGAGTCACTGGTGAGAGAGCTAAAAGCCTTACATTGACATGCCCGGAATTTTAAGATTAGGGGGTAGATAATAATTTTCATAACACACACACGTACACACAAACACACGCACACACACACCCACACACACACACACACACACACACACACACACACACACACACACAAAGACATACGAACATACATATTGCAAAACATACATCACTTTTCTCTGGCACCGCAAGCCACCCCCCACCCGTTCCCTTTGTCCTGAATGTATTTGCCCTTTTTTTTTTACATCGTTGCCTACATGCGCCATTGAAGTACATACAGTATAATGGTAAATGGTTTAGGATAGGTCCTGTCACGAACACATTTATTTAATGCTTTGGAAAATCCAAATGTATTCGCTGGTCTGTTTATGGAAATGATATCGGGATCTGCATGCCCGCGGTAAAATGATGTAGCTCTATTCATGGTGGCTATAGTATAGTATGACGAATGACATAATTGTTACGATTATTCGATGTGATTGATGGTCGATATAGTCACGTGAATACTAAAAACTGATAATGTAGTTTAGCAGCTGTATATCTTCATTTTACACAAGGAGCACTGATATAACAAACCCTCTAATAGCAAGGTAATTTTGCTGATCCAAGCTCTTTACATGATTTTGTTTACATAACTGTACTACAAACTGCGCACTCTATACGGCGAGACGGAGCCTCCCACATTTTTAAAGATATGACAATATTGACATCCCATTGACATCGATGAGTTAGAGCCAATGTTGATGATTTCCATGGTAATTGTCGCTGGTCCAAAATCGAGTCCTTGGGCCCTGATATAACTAACCCTCAGTCTTATAACAAGGTAATTTTGCTGATCCCAGCTCTTTACATGATTTTGTTTACACAATTGTACGAAATGCATACAAACTGTGCACTCTATATACGACAAGAGGGAGTCTCATCCATTTGTTAAGATATGACAATATTCCGACATATAACGCACTTAGACCCAAGTTCGCATTGGTATATATGCCTTTGTTGGTTTTTTCAGAAATAAAACATCATGATATAATAGTAATGAGACTCTTTGAGAAAAAGTGCCCCCTATTCTTTGCCTCGGCTAATATTACCCATGAATACAAACTCGGAAGAAAAATGAAAAGAAGCTGTGACAACTTTACAGCAGCAAATTTGTAATGATTTGCCCATTTTAGTTTTCGTAGTTGTGCATAATATACAAATATACCAAGCTGTGAGAAAGTATAGTGGAATTATATATCTGAGGAGGGACTGGCATAGAACTATTTTTTCCGAGGGGCGAAGCCCCGAGGACAAAAATAGTAACTATGCCAGTCCCTCCGAAGATATATAATTCCACTATACTTTTGAACTAAAAGCTTGGTATATTTGTTTTATATCCCTTCTGTTTGCTATATATCCTTCGCATGATTATAATCATCGCACAAATAAATTATTTCAATTAAACTTAAGTATTATAAAGGAAAAACAAACCATTGATCATAGAACCATCACTGCACATGTTCTGTTTGTGACACTGGCCCCCTTAGCGCAATAGTCCTGGCACAGAGCGCGTATTGCGCTATGTTTCCATTCATGGTTACCCAGCTAGCCACCTGACGTCGTGCCATCGTTGGGCCGATGTAATTTTCGTTGTAAGGGGACGTTGGGCCAACATGCGACATGCGACGTCACCGAGACGTTAAAATGTCCGCCAGCCCAACATCAGCTCGGCGTCTTTTTTAAATGCTGGCCCAACGTCAATTAGCGATTTCGGCCCAACATCAATTATTGACAATGGCCCAATGTCAGTTCTAACGTAGGCCCAACATCGATTCCTGACGTTGAGAGAACATCAAGTTTTGACGTCGGCCCGACGTTAAAATGTCCGCCAGCCTAACATTGTCCCAACATCATTTTGTGATGTCGGGCAAATGTCAATTTCCGACAATGGCCCAACACCGAATCCTGACATAGGACAGATATCAAATTCTGATGTGGGCTCGACGTTAAAATGTCCGCCAGCCCAACATCGTCACTACGTCATTTTGTGATATTGGCATAACGTCAATTTCCAACAATGGCCCAACATCAACTCATGACATTGGACCAACATAACATTATGATGTCGGCTCGAGGTTAAAATGTCCGCTAGCCCAACATTGTCACGACATCATTCTGTGATGTTGGTCCAACATCAATTTCCGCCAATGGCCCAATATCAAATCCTGACGTTGGGCCAACATCAAATTCTGACGTTGGCCCGACATTAAAATGTCCGCCAGCCCGACATTAGCCCAACGTTATTTTTTATTGTTGGCCCAACATCAAATCTTGACGTTGGCCCAACATCAAATCTTGACGTTCGCCCGACGTTTGAATGTCCGCTAACCCAACATTGGCCCAACGTCATTTTCTGATGCTGGACCAACATCAAAATTTGACAATGGCCCAATGTAAAATGGCCAACGTAGGACCAACATCAAAAACGTAAAAAGAAATTAGAAAACATGCATAGATTCCACGTCCGATCCATGCATTTTGTTTAACCTTTACACACATTCATTCATTCATTCATAAATCATAATTCTATAAATATCCTATTCCTATACCTATTGCCTACTCCTAAACCTATCATCCTATCGTCCTACAAACATAGGTCGCAATCGGTATACTATATATACACCTCTTCTTAGCATGTATGTTTTGTAATAGTTAGTATTTGTAGAGCGTTGAATTTGAAATAATCCACCTTCAAATCATATTCATAACACTATTTAAGGTGTTATTTATATTCTTATATATCCTTATAAATTATATACAGCAGCAAGGACATGACAAAAGTATATTTTTTAATATAAATAATTCCAAAAATCGAAAATTTTCATTTCACTTACGATCGCTTATAATCGATCATGAATTTCCCGATAGCAATACTTCTTTTTTTTTTTACTTTTGAATTACTAATGTTTGTAATCGATTAAACGAAATTCAATCCAGTATAGATTCTCAAAGCAAGTTAACAAAAATATAAGTACCCAGCTAGCTAACTGACGTCGGACCGGTGTCGGCAGGTCTTCGGCAAGATCGCGGTCGGCAAACAGACGTCGCGCCGACATTACGCCAACGTCGAATTTAAGTTGGAGGTTTTGGAAATGAAATAAGTCGGAAAATGGTTGTAGTTGAATATCGTGCCGATGTCATTAAGTTGACGAAAAAAATACGTCTCAAATAAAACGTCGCGCTAAAATCGCACCAATGCCGAAACTGGTACCAATTTAAGAGCTTGATAGAGGGTTGTAATATTAATGTTGGGCCGATGTCAATAAACCAACATGAATATGACATCTCAAATATGACGTTGGGCCAATGTTGTACCGATGTCGGAATATATCATTTTAAGAGGTCGGTAAATGGTTGAATGTGGAATTGATGTCGGACGGATGTTATTAATTGGACATCAATATGACATCACAAATATGACGTCAAGCCGATATCGCGCCGATGTCAGAATTGGCAGCAATGACACGAGTCGGCAAATAGTCATGAAATCGATGTTCAGCCGATGTCAATATTCTGACATGAATATGTCATCTCCAATATGACGTCGGGATAATTTCGCGCCGATGTTGGAACTGGTAGCAATTAAAGAGGTCGGTAAATGGTTGTAACATTGATGTCGGTCCAATGAGTTTTATTGGACATCCATATGACATCTCAATTATGACGCCAAAGCGATATCCTGCCGATGTCATAAATGGCACCAATGAAACTAATCATTAAATAGTCATTAAATGGATGTTGTGCCGTTGTCAATAATTCGACATGAATATGACATCTGAAATATAAAATCGGCCTTCTATCGCCCCGATGTTGGAACTGGTAGTAATTTAAGAGGTCGGTAAAATGCTGTGAAATTGATGTCGGGTCACAGTTATTAATTAGACATAAATATGACATCCAAAATATGACTTTGGGCCTATACCGCACAGATGTCGGAAGTTTACGAAATTTTAAAGGTGGGTAAAAGGTTGTGAAATAGATGTCGGGCGGATGTCATTACTCCTACATAAATATGACATCTCTACTATGACGTCAGTCCGATATTGTGATGATGTTGTATCTGGTAGCAATTTAAGAGGTCGGTACATGGTTGTGAAATTGATGTCTGGCCAATGTTATTAATTGGACCTCAATATGACATCTCTATATGATGACGCCAAAGCGATATCCTGCCGATGTCAGAACTGACAGCAATTAAACAAGTCGGCAAATGGTCATTAAACTGATGTTGTGCCGATGTCATTAATCCGACATGAATAAGAGATCTCAAATATGACGTTGGGTCAATGTTGTACCGATGTCGGAACTGGCGACCATTTGCCGGCTTGTTTCATTGCTGCCAGTTCTGACATCGGCAGGATATCGCTACGGCGTCATCATTGAGATGTCATATTCATGTCTAATCATTGACTTCGGCACAACATCAATTAAATGACCATTTGCCGAGTTGTTTCATTGCTGCAAGTTCTTACATCAGCCTGACATATTTATCACATTCTTGTCTAATTAATAACATCGGACCGATATCAATTTTACTACCATTTACCGACCTCCTTAATTGCTATCTTTTCCGACATCGGCGCGATATTAGCCCGACGTCATATTGGAGATGGCATATTCATGTCCGACTATTGACATCGGCGCAACATCACTTTTATGATCATTTGCCGACTTGTTTCATTGCTGTCAGTTCTGACATCGGCAGGATATCGCATTGACGTCATCATTGAGATGTCATATTCATGTCGGATCATTGACATCGGCTCAACATCAACTTAATGACTATTAGCCGACTTGATTCACTGCTGCCCATTCTGACGTCGTAGGATTTCGGTTTGACGTAAAAATTGAGATGTCCTATTCTTGTCTCATTACTAACATTGTCCCGACATTAATTTCACAACCATGACTGACCACTGACTGAATAATTGATGTTGGGTCGAAATCGCAAAATGACGTTTGGCCAGCATTAAAAAAACAAAAACGCCGCGCTGATGTTGGGCTGGCGGACATTTTTACGTCGCGGCGACGTCGGATTTTTAATGTAGGCCCAACGTCTTCTTAAAACGACTTTTTACATTGGCCCAATGTTGGCACAACGTCAGGTGGCTAGCTGGGTAGCGACCTCTTAAATTGATACCAGTCCCAACATCGGCGCTATATTAGGTCGACCTCTTATTGGAGATGTCATATTAATGATATTGGGCCATTGTCAAATTTTGATGTTGGTCCAGCATCAAACGTCGGGCGAACGTCAAGATTTGATGTTGGGCCAACAATAAAAAATAACGTTGGGCTAATGTCGGGCTGTCGGACATTGTAATGTCGGGCCAACGTCAGAATTTGATGTTGGCCCAACGTCAGGATTTGATATTGGGCCATTGGCGGAAATTGACAATGGGCCAACATCACAGAATGATGTTGGGACAATGTTAGGCTAGCGGACATTTTAACCTCGCGCCCACATCATAATGTTATGTTGGTCCAATGTCATGAGTTGATGTTGGACCATTGTCAGAAATTGACGTATCACAAAATGACGTGGTGACGATGTTGGGCTGGCGGACATTTTAACGTCGAGCCCACATCAGAATTTGATATCTGTCCTATGTCAGGATATGGTGTTGGGCCATTGTCGGAAATGGATATTTGACCGACATCACAAAATGATGTTGGGACAATGTTAGGCTAGCGGACATTTTAACCTCGCGCCCACATCATAATGTTATGTTGGTCCAATGTCATGAGTTGATGTTGGACCATTGTCAGAAATTGACGTATCACAAAATGACGTGGTGACGATGTTGGGCTGGCGGATATTTTAACTTCGAGCCCACATCAGAATTTGATATCTGTCCTAAGTCAGGATTTGGTGTTGGGCCATTGTCGGAAATTGACATTTGCCCGACATCACAAAATGATGTTGGGACAATGTTAGGCTAGCGGACATTTTAACCTCGCGCCCACATCATAATGTTATGTTGGTCCAATGTCATGAGTTGATGTTGGACCATTGTCAGAAATTGACGTATCACAAAATGACGTGGTGACGACGTTGGGCTGGCGGACATTTTAACGTCGAGCCCACATCAGAATTTGATATCTGTCCTATGTCAGGATATGGTGTTGGGCCATTGTCGGAAATGGACATTTGACCGACATCACAAAATGATGTTGGGACAATGTTAGGCTAGCGGACATTTTAACCTCGCGCCCACATCATAATGTTATGTTGGTCCAATGTCATGAGTTGATGTTGGACCATTGTCAGAAATTGACGTATCACAAAATGACGTGGTGACGATGTTGGGCTGGCGGACATTTTAACGTCGAGCCCACATCAGAATTTGATATCTGTCCTATGTCAGGATTTGGTGTTGGGCCATTGTCGGAAATTGACATTTGCCCGACATCACAAAATGATGTTGGGACAATGTTAGGCTAGCGGACATTTTAACCTCGCGCCCACATCATAATGTTATGTTGGTCCAGTGTCATGAGTTGATGTTGGGCCATTGTCAGAAATTGACGTATCACAAAATGACGTGGTGACGATGTTGGGCTGGCGGACATTTTAACGTCGAGCCCACATCAGAATTTGATATCTGTCCTATGTCAGGATTTGGTGTTGGGGCATTGTCGGAAATTGACATTTGCCCGACATCACAAAATGATGTTGGGACAATGTTAGGCTAGCGGACATTTTAACCTCGCGCCCACATCATAATGTTATGTTGGTCCAATGTCATGAGTTGATGTTGGACCATTGTCAGAAATTGACGTATCACAAAATGACGTGGTGACGATGTTGGGCTGGCGGATATTTTAACTTCGAGCCCACATCAGAATTTGATATCTGTCCTATGTCAGGATTTGGTGTTGGGCCATTGTCGGAAATTGACATTTGCCCGACATCACAAAATGATGTTGGGACAATGTTAGGCTAGCGGACATTTTAACCTCGCGCCCACATCATAATGTTATGTTGGTCCAATGTCATGAGTTGATGTTGGACCATTGTCAGAAATTGACGTATCACAAAATGACGTGGTGACGATGTTGGGCTGGCGGATATTTTAACTTCGAGCCCACATCAGAATTTGATATCTGTCCTATGTCAGGATTTGGTGTTGGGCCATTGTCGGAAATTGACATTTGCCCGACATCACAAAATGATGTTGGGACAATGTTAGGCTAGCGGACATTTTAACCTCGCGCCCACATCATAATGTTATGTTGGTCCAATGTCATGAGTTGATGTTGGGCCATTGTCAGAAATTGACGTATCACAAAATGACGTGGTTACGATGTTGGGCTGGCGGACATTTTAACCTCGAGCCAACCGCGATAAGCCGACATCCGGCCAACAACTTATGACATCGGCACGACGTCAGGTGGCTAGCTGGGTACGCGCATTAACAACTAATGCGCACACAAATGCAACTCGTGCGCATCAAAGTGAATAATTAACCCGCTTTACCTACACGTACGTCACACGTGTGTAATTGAATATGGGAAAACAGCTATTCGTACGTATACGTACAGCATACATTACATGAAATTAAATTAAATTAAATGAATTACTGTCACGACCATGGAAGGACAACGATGCAAAATGTGCACCATTTTCGAAATTGTTTACTTCGAAAACCGCCATGTTATACATGAAATGCATCTCTAGAATATTTTGTGGAACTTGTTGATATTCACGGGTGAAAATATTCTGTATTTCGTTTTAAATTACTCTTTGGGAAATCTCGTCGAGCATCTTTCGCAAGCTAAAACAAGACCTCTGCTCGCAGGGAAGTTTTATAACACGCATCTCTATGGGCTCAATATGATATGCTTGCTATTTCTGCTATCGGCAAAGATAGTGAAAAATATTCCCCGATTTCAGATTTATAGTGGAAATAATCTTTATTGTGAGAGCCCCAATTGACCAATCACGTTTCTAGAATACTCATGAATATTCATAGAAGGGATATAAAGTGCATTATCACCCTCGAGGTTATACTATTGGAAAATTAATTTCGGCCAACAAATTTCAAATAATTTTCTATCCATAATTCAAGCGTAATTAAATTATGAGCAAATGCATAGTATCAGTCTTAATTTTACTTTAGACTGGATACAGATGTCATCAATTCAACAGAAGTAGGCTATATATACTCCGCACAAAAAGAAACAGGACACTTGTTTAAATTGAAATATTGAATATTTATGTACGACAGAGTGTACATTATCATATATCAAATTAAAGGAAATTTAGTCCTCTACAGGCAGAATATAAACTAAAGGTGTAATCGTTCATGCATGAACTGCCATGATCAGTTAACAATAGCAAGGTCTGTTTTCAAAAATAGCAAAAACAATGGATGGCCGCACCATTCGACTGCAATGAGTAAGCGTCTTGCTTGAAACAAGATGTGCGGGGCAAGTCTTTTATGACACCATTCAACCTTATTGTCATAAACAAACTCCAAAAATACACATTTTCCAATAAAACAGGGCGAAGTTATGAGAACATCAATATATTGGTCTGTTTTTGAGGCATTAAGCTTGTCTGTGTCATGTGTCCCTTGCAATTTCAACCATAGTTATCTAGAGAAGTGACATGTTAGAGACTGCCCAAATGGTTGACCAAGGGTGACATCAGATTTTGAAGATCTTTGGACTACGGTATAATTCTTGAGAAGAATTTATACCAAGTTTCATGCTGAAATAAAGGCACAAACTTTAGTTTCGACGAATAAACCTTAGCCATGGAATTCCCTATTTTGTTACATTTGGATGAAAATAAAACCTACAACGTTCACAATTTGTCTTCATTTACACTTTTTCTATTGAGATGAAACTAAAAAAGATCACATTTGTAATGAAATAATGATGCCATGTCATGACTATAGCGTTTATATCATGCTTGTCAACATTTAAATGGTTGAATGGATGTTCCATTTTTGCTATTTTTGAAAACAGACCTTGCGGTGGTCAATTGACCGTGACAAGTCATGCATGCATGATTTCTCCTGGATTCTATGCTAATATCGAAGAGGGTAATTTTATCTTTAATTTGATATATAATAACATATATTTTATCGTTACAAAATATGAGATATGTTGTCTTAAATAAGTGTCCTGTTTCTTTTTGTGAGGAGTATATATAGCTTTATTTATGATTCACCGATTGAAACGAATAATATCTGTGCAATCAGCGCTTTGGAAAAAACAGCATAATGACAAAGATGTATCATTAGTTTCTTAATGCATCTACACCCTGGATTATATTATCTCACTCCGGGTATGATGAAACAATGGAATATTTGACCTATTCTCTGAGTAGACGCACCAGTATCGTGGTCTACATTCGGAATAATATTCATAATTATCACAAACATAACGCTCCGCTAGTTAATCATTAACATTTTACATCTATCATAATCACTTGGTAAACAACCGTTACGGTGATCTGTGATAATTAGATACAGCGGTAACCCACTCTGTCACGTTCAAGCGTTATGTGTGTACTCTCATATTAATACGAATGTAAATACACCTCTATATATTTAGGTCGGAGACTTATATCTGTACAAATATTGACATGATGGTACGCATGGCAATAGATAACACACTTGACTTTGAAGAACCACGTCATGCTCACGTGATAACAGTGGCGTACCTTGCAATTTATCAAGGGGGAGGGGGGGGGGGTTAGGGTTAGGGTTAGTTCGTCAGAGGCCAAGACCATTGGTAATGATGGTCGAGACCAATACAAAGTGGACTAGCTACATGTGGTAAAGGGGGGGGGGGGATTCAACCCCACCAAAACAGTCATTTTTTTTGTCAATGGTGGGGGGTTCGAACCACCCCCCCCCCCCCCCTCCTGGGTACGCCTTTGCGTGATAAGCAGTTAATCAGAAAGAGCAGCATTTCATTTATTCAAGTAGTTGAAATTATTGTCTTGCGTGAGTGTGTTTAGGTTGTAGCATCAATGCGAGTATGATTTTTAAAAGGACACACCAATAGCTAGTGACGCCTGGCTTTTTCTGCAATACAATCTGTTCCAACTGTGAATGTATGCAATAAAAGCTGGAATTTGGAGTAAAAATAATCAACTGTGGCAATGCATCAAGAACATTCCAGTATTTTAACAACTCAATCAACTTGGACACTTTTAAATGGAAGTTGAAGATTATTTGTGTGTTTGACATTGACGTCAGTAATGTGGGCACGTTTCAAACCCGCGCACGTATCCTGTGCATTTCCTCAACTCCACGGGAGAATAATATCCACCATCAACCATAGTGGCGCTTCGGGCTAATTAACAGCCTACCAAGGATCTCAAGGTAACTGAGAATGTCTCAAATCTTTCGTCAAAATAAATGGATTTGTACATAAACACTGCACAAATTCAAAATATTATTGACTCTCAACAGATAAACGTTGTATACAAATGACAAACAGCTTGATGTTTTGAATTCTTAAATGGAAATTACCCATCAAGCCAAACGAATAAAATAACAAAAAACCCATCAACAGCTTTCATTTCATTTCATTTTCATTTTTCATTTATTTTGCAACTTCAAAACATAATATAAATACAAAACAATTATTTAACAACATATAATACAAATCATGAATATCACAATTGTGCTTAAGTACATTAAACAATTGTATACAAAATAAGTAAATAAAGAATAATTATACAACATAATAGTATACAGTATAGTAGGAAAGTTGCATGGGAAGTCACAATAAGCTGCAAGCTTGATAGCGTGACTCCCCAAAGAAAAATTAATGTAAGCTTAAATTATGTATACAACCTATGACATATGGGATAGAGAGAAAGAAAAGAAAGTAAGGAGAAGGAAGTGGTGCAAGTGCAAATAATTAAAGTACACGCCAGCCCTTGAAAACCATATACTAATTTATACAAAATATAAAAATATCTAACAAATTACTCATTCAATTATACAAAATATCATTAAATTACAAGAACGCAAGTTCACTGCCATCATAACACTATACAGGGAATGAAACTTATAAATCAATTTTGTATTTTATTTTAAATATTGATTCAGCACAATATCTTTTATCCTTCTTTTAAATGAATTTAGAAAGGTTATTTGTTTTATAAATTCAGGCAAAGTATTCCATATATCAGGCCCATGGTGTCGTATTGACTTATGAGCTAATACTATTTTAGGGTTATTCAAATGAATATTATGACATGTACGTGTTAAATGAGAGTGTATATTTTCATTTAAAACAAAATAATCATCAAAAACAGGGGGAAGTAATTTTTTTAAGTATTTAAACATAAATACCGCTATTTGTAATGTGTTTATATCATAAACTTTAAGAATATTCAATTGATAAAATAAACTATCTGAATGCGCTAACTATAAAGATTTGGTACAAATTCTGACTGCTTTCTTTTGTAAAAGAACAATTTTATCAAGATTTGTTTTACTACAATTTCCCCAAACAATATTGCAATAATTAATATACGGTAAAATAAGAGTATTATACAACATAACAAGAGAATGTTGTAAAAGTAAATATTTAGTTTTATAAAGTATACCAATACCTTTCGCTATGAGGGATGTTATATAACAAACGTGTTGATTCCATGTTAAATGTTTATCGATAATAATACCAAGGAATTTAATGTGGGTTTTACTTCCTAATAATAAATCATCAATCTTAATGTTATATTGCGTTTCATTATCCAAATATGAAGTTTGAAAATGTATAAAATTTGTCTTATTAATATTCAAAGATAACTTATTGCATTTAAACCAGGAAGAAATTTTAATCAATTCTAAATTCAAAGTATGAATGAGTTCCAATACATTATTATGAGAAAATACAACATTTGTATCATCGGCAAACATAATAAAAGAAGGAACAGAAGAGGAGTTAATAATATCATTTATATAAATCAAAAATAATAAAGGTCCCAGTATGGATCCTTGAGGAACCCCACATTGAATATTTTGCATTGATGAACTTTTACCATCAATAAAAACAAATTGTTGCCGATTAAATAAATAACTTTTTAACCAAGATAATGCAATTCCCTTAATCCCATAATTGTGTAATTTATAAAATAAAATATTATGATTAATAGTATCAAAGGCCTTGCTCAGGTCCATAAATATAGCAATAACATGTTCTTTATTGGATAATGAATCTATAATTTTATCTAACAATTGAGTAATTGCGAAATCAGTTGAATTTTTTTTTCTAAATCCAAACTGGGATAAGTTAAGTATATTATTTTTTAATAAAAATGAATCTAATCTAGTATAAATTATCTTTTCTAAAATTTTAGAAATAACCGGGAGTAGCGATATTGGTCGATAATTAGTTATTTGTGTTCGATCATCTTTCTTACAAACAGGGATCACTTTCGCGATTTTTAACGAATCAGGACAAATTCCATTTATTAATGACAAATTAAATATATATTCTAAAGGGGATACAATATAATTAATTATTTGTTTCAAACATTTTATACTAATTCCATCGTATCCAAAAGATGTTTTTGATTGAAACGTTTTCACAATCCTTACAATTTCATCTTTATTTGTAGGATTTAAAAACATTGTATTTGGAGTAGGATCAAATAAATATTGAGAAAAATGATTATTATCAGAGTGTATTTTTGAGGCTAAATCAGGCCACACATTAATAAAAAAATTATTAAACTCTTGTGCAATATCAAATGAATCAACAATTTCCTGGCCATTGATATTAAGAGAATCAATTTTACTATGCTGTTTATTAGAAGTTCGAATTAAACTAGTGAGCCTATTGCGATACTGTTTATACAAGTTATGATTTCTTTCAATTGGTTTCCGCATATAATTTTTATATAATTTATTACGAGTTTTTATAGAATTAAAAATTCCTTTTGTAATCCATGGATTTTTTATACCTTTTCTTCTACGTTTCAATTGTATTAATGGTATATTTTTATTATAATAATATATTATTTTATTTATAAACTTTTCGTAGGCCTTATTTATATCATTTTCACTAAATACATCCTGCCATTTCTCATTCATTAAATCTCTATTCAATGCCATTATTGTCTCATCATTTTCTTTTCTATACGTTAACTTACTAGCCGTACTCTTTGAATTAAATTTAAATTGGGAAGAAATGAGGAATATTGGCAAATGGTCGGATAAATCATAATAAAATATTCCAGTATTGGTTTCTTTATCAATGACATTAGTAAAAATATTATCAATGAGTGTTGCTGATACTGTTGTTATTCTTGTTGGTTTATTAATGCAAGGATGAAAGGCATATGAAGATAACAAATTAAGAAAGTTATTACTATTATTAGTAACGTTATGATTATCGTTATTTGTACTAATATTATTACCACTGTAAAAAACGTTATCAAAATAAAGAGAGTGTGTTAAATCAATATTATAATCACCCATTAAATAAACATGTTTATTTTCACGGGTCATTTTGTCTAATTCTTTATCAAAAAATTCTAAAAATGTATTTATATTATTACTTGGGGGTCTATATAATGTCCCTATTATAATATTTGTTCCATTTGTATTAATAATTTCTACAAATACATTGTCTATACCATCAACATCAAAATCATTTCTAAATACAAATTTCAAGTCAGTATGAATATATAATGCCACACCACCCACTCTACCATCTTTTCTATCAATATGAATCATTTTATAATTTGGAATATTATAAATATCTGGAGAGTTAGAATGCAACCAAGTTTCAGAAATTCCAATGACAGAAAAATTAAAGTTTTTCATTAAATTCAAAAATGTTTCAAAAGAGTCAAAATGTTTATTAATACTTCTAGAATTAATATGCAGTAAGCTCAAATTATTATTATTATTATTATCATCTATACGTTTATCGTCTTTAGAAAAGACCGCCAAAAAGTCCTGAACAGTGTAATATTGACAGCTATTAATTCCATTTTGATAATTCAATGAGTTTATATCAGGATCATTTAAAGTCATAATCGGGTATTTTGGGTCTATGTATAAACAAGGGCCATGTGTACAAATAATACAATGAAAAAGGGAGGGTGCAAACAGAGTAGAGAATACAAGGAAAGATACATTTAAGAATCATAATACGTGAAAGCATGAGTAGTAACATGAACATAATTATAAAAAACAAATTGCAAGTCTCATATTTTTAGTCTCTTATTACATGGGTCCTAGTACATATCATCAATTTTGGAACCTTGTATACCCGTCAATTACCAGCCCGACACACCACTACGCGCAACTCCAGCGCGTGCCTCTATATTTACTACCCCTCGGCCGCGGGCCATCAAACGCCCGAGCACCGACCCCGAGCCCGCCGATCGCAACCATACCCATGTCCCTTCAATGTATTACATTAAAGGACCACAAGCACAATTATATACAACCGGCGAACCCAAAGTCAGGGCCAAACACGGGACAGCCCGAAGCCGGCTATTCCAACTATAGAACACGCACCAGAACCGCACGCGAGAGTGAGCCAGGCCGAGAACCAACATACCAAGTTCAACATACGGCAATCATGCCAAATAAAATAAAATGAATTACAACGAAACCGGGTCGGGTTAATTCACAATAGCAATCAATGCAGGGTCGAGTTAATATTACGTAACCTAACACAGTGATCAAACCAGACTCGTTATACAATGGATTACGGTTGATCAGCTGATCAAGTGTAAACAGTAATGGTATAGTGCAGTTCTAGTCAAACTAATTGTAAGTGACTAGCACTTGTAAATTGTCATTAAAACAAATAAGTATAATTCAAGTTTACATTAAATAATTAAAAAAAAAAATATATATATAAACGTCTAAACGTCTAAATTACAAGGCTGCTTACATTACAAAAGCAGTCGTTAACTCAACAACATTCAAACTAAGTGTATTCCTTCTTTAAAAGTGTAATATTTTCTTTTCCAAATATTACACCTAATTTCCATTACCTCAAACAAATATATATATATATTTCTTGAACTTAAAGCGTTCACGGAACCAAAACTGCACTATCCCTTTGATACATGAAAGTCAAATTTACCTTTTTGATTCATCAATGTAACATATAGTCAATAAATGTAAACAATTTTAGAACACGCGCACATGTTTATCTTAGTCGTGTCTAAAAAACAAACCATAAGGCATTGGTAGTATATGAAATAAAATCTATAATAACAACATAAGTGTAATAACTATGTCATCTTACATGTCTTAGCCGTGTCTAAAGCATTTTTCTCCAAAATTATTTACATACTTTTGTGCATAGATCTATATGATAGTCATTTTCACTAACCTTTATAAAATGAAATTCATTTAACACATTGCATATGCATCAGTTTAGGCATTAAAACGATGATTCGATAACGCATAACTTTTATCAAAATTATAAACTCTACGGCATTCATTCAATATGAACATTCAAATGTTTGATGCACAATACTTATAAACATCAAGTTTATGAGTGTATAATCAAGAATTATGTTTAAAATAAAAATCATCAATTACAATGCGTAAAGACTACAACGCTAGTATTTTCATATCCATAAAGGAAAATAGTTGCCCATAGTATAATTTTTAATATACATTATTTTTCACAAAGGAAAATCTTTTACTAAATTTCATATAGAAAGAGTTTAAATTATTTTCAAATAATTAAAATAATCATTTGTCTTGAACATAATGAGTGTCCACTAGACAAGCATTAAATAAAGGGTTGTATATTTCATATTTGTATCATATCTTCGTGATTAAAGCTAAACATATCCTAGATCTGCATTTAGAACGTATTAGTATCCATTATGAGTGTACAAAACTATAAATGCATAACACAAAATGGATGTATAAATAGTATATCTTTATGTAAAATTCATTTTTGTTCTGGCATTGCAAGTACATCATAAGATACCATCATTATTCGCTTCGAAGTAAATGTAAGTGTAATTAACTGACTTATATCAAAGTTCTATATTTAATCATAAGTCATTACGATAGCATTCGTCAATAAACATCGTATGAATCGTAATCAATAATGTTTCTATGAATATCGTGGTATCCTTCATGATATCATAACAGTCTACTTTCGTCATATCTTCTGTTCAATTTTGCCATATTAAACACAACTTGGTTGTAATTTTAATCATGCCACAAAGTTAACTTGAGTTATTATATCGTCTCATCATATCTAATGATATTTCAATAATCAATGTTAATAATTCCACTTACTATTAGTGAATCTGGTCCTCATAAATGTGTGGCCATGGCATTGATCCAAGTCTCAATAATAAATCAATCCAGCTGGTATTATAGTAGAGGCTACTATAATATACTTTTTGAAGATATTATAAATCAAAATTAAGCCTGCCAATGTAGAGGATAGGTGACTGCCTATTTACTCAAAGTTGAATGGCACTCCACCGATCTGGCGCCACTTGCCTGCGAAGAATCTTAGCTTCGTTCCTTTATCATAAATCTGTTGGACTTCCTTATTCCATTTGCGTTTTTCTTCGAGATCGGTTGGGGTCAGATCATCCACGATGAAGTATTTCTCGGCCTTAAGCGTCTCCCGGGCACGGCGCATCACCTCCACTTTATCCCTGTAGGAAAGCAACTTGACGAGGATGTGTCGGGGCCTGCCTTCGATCTTTCTGCCGTCACGATGAGCTCGTTCAACTTTACTCGCTACGTTGAATTTCGTGCGCAGAATATCCTCAGCGGTCCCGATGCAGTCTTCCCGTTGCCCTTGTGGAACCTCCGAAATCCCCACCAGCCTGATGTTGTTCCTCCTAGAAAATCTCTCACTCTTGTTGGCAGCTGCGGTGTTTTTGCCCACCAGGAGTCGCAACTCATTCAGCTCGGTCTCCATACCTTCTACCCTTTTTTCCAACTTTGATTGAGTTTGCACGATTTCGTCGATTCGCTGACGTTCAAACTCAAGAGATGCGCCAAGTCGCTTTTCCAGGTCATCGAGCTTGGCAATGAAGCTTTCGACTGCACTGCGGATCATCTTCTCAAACTTTTCGGCCGATTTTTCAAAGAAAGCTTCCATCTTCAGACTCAGAGCGGAAGCATCCAACTGTGTAGTCGGGCATGCTGGGACGTCGTGGTCGGCCATGTTGGAACTTAAGTCGCTCCCGTCTTGTTCCACGTCAGTGGGCTGCCTCTCCCGGGGTTCGGGCGTAGCAGTTACCGGGCTCAGCGGGCATGGCGGGAGGCTACGTGCGTTCAAATTTGGCGGGCTTTGCGTATGTGTAGCTGAAGGTCTCCGTGTAGTAGTCGAATTCGATGCATGGATTTTTGGTTTATTCATAGCTACCGTTCTTTTAGGTTGCTGTCGTTTTTGATGATCCATTTCCAAGCTCAAGATAGTAACACTTTTTAATGTAGATTCAGTGGGTCGAAAAACAATTTCTTTAGGTCCCAATTTCAGTAAAATAGTGTCCGTTTTCGAGACGTGCAAAAAAGATGTTACTACTCCAGAAACGCCCTCATCAGAAAAAAAATATATACTCCGCAAAAAAAGAAACTGGACACTTGTATGAGACCAAATATTTCGTACTTATTAACGATAAAATATATGATATTGTATATCAAATTAAAGATAAAATTACCCTCTTCAATATTCGCATAAAATCCAGATGAAATCATTCATGCATGACTTGTCACGGTCAATTAACCACACCAAGGTCTGTTTTCAAAAATAGCAAAAATGGAACATCCACTCAACCATATAAATGTTGATAAGCATGATCTAAAACGCTATATTCATGAGATGGCATAATTTTTCATTACAAATGTGACCTTTTCTATCTTCATCTCAATAAAGAGTATAATTGAAGACAAATTGTGAACGTTATAGGTGTTATTTTCATCCAAAAGTAACAAAATGGTGAATTCCATGGCAAAGCTTTATTAGTCAAAACCACAGTTTGTGCCCTTATTTCAGCATGAAAATGGTATAATTTTTTTTCTCAAGAATTATACCGTAGTCCAAAGATCTTCAAAACCTGAAGTCACCCTTGGTCAAACATTTGGGCAGTCTTTAACATGACATTTATATAGGTAACTATGGTTACAATTGCAGGGGACACATGAATTAGACAAGCTTCATGCCTGTAATACAGACCAGTATGATAATGCTCTCATAACCTGACCCTGTTTTATTGACAAATTTGTATTTCCAGAGTTTGTTCATAACAATAAAGTTGAATTATGTCATAATTTACTTGCCCCGCTCATCTTGTTTTAAGTGAAACACTTACTATCATTTCAGTCGAATAGTGTGGTCCTCCATTGTTTTGCTATTTTTGAAAACAGACCTTGCTAGTGTTAATTGACCATGGCATTTCATGCATGAACGATTACACCTTTAAGTTATACCCTGCATGTAGAGGACTAAATTCCCTTTAATTTGATATATGATCATGTACACTTTATCGTACATTAATATGAAATATTTCAACTTATACAAGTGTCCAGTTTCTTTTTTTGCGGAGTATATATGAATTCGGGAAAAACGAACCATTTAATTCCACATAAAATGTTGTAAAAAAATCATCCCCATTCGCTTTGATACTAGAACTGCAGGCCCGTAGCCAGGATTTTTTTAAAGGGGGTTGCGTAATTTACAAAAACAGGACCGGGACCGAATCCACTGGTTGAGAGTCATGTAAGCGGGGGGTGGGTCCGTCGCAAAAACAAATTCGCGAGGGGGGGGGGGGGGGGAGAGTGCACCACCCCCCTCCCCCGGGTACGGGCCTGAATTTGTCATTCCCTCTGTCGGACGAACTGTAGAGGAACCAACTAAAAACAAGTTAGGAGTTATCATGGGCAAATTCCTGCTAATGAAGACCCACGTCCCAAAAGTCGTAATTTTCCGCCAATGTAGGATAATACAGTTACTTAGATACAGCCAACATCAACCCCCCTGAACAGTCCAGGCAATCTATCAAATATATGGGGGAATCCTCGGTAAAATAACAACATGGAATTTCCATAGCAGTTTACTTCACAACCACCCCCCCCCCCCCAACCCACCTACCAGAGGCGTCGATTTTGCGATTGGGGATGGGGGGGGGGGGGAATTCCCAGAGTAACTGGTGAAAGAACTAAAAGCCTTACATTGGCATGCCCAGATTTTGGAGAAAAGGGGGTAGAAAATATTGTTCAACTGAATGACACCACCGGCAGGGGATCTAGGGTCGGAGCCTCCAGTAGCTTGTGTGCTTTTAAATCTGTCAAGATTTATATATAAACCGAAAACAAAAAGTAATTACCCCTCTAAAAATTGCTCACTGTTTCATAACGAAGAATCGTTTCAAGATTTCGTCTAGCCCAAATAGCTGTGGTTTAGAAAAACAATGTGTAAAAATAAGACTTAAAGGGATAGTTGAGTTCTGGTAAGGAGAGTACAGTTTTGGTGAAACTGAATTTTAGTAACCAAAACCTGCATCATGACATTACAAACTAATAGTTATAACTAGAAAGGAACACAAAATTACAAATGACGTAGTAAAGATCATGTTATCATTCAAAAAGAGCCGTTAAAACGTAAGAGGGCGCTCTCTAAACACTCATCGGTTTCAACCATTTTGAATAAAATATTGTGCATGTGATGATTTGTTGAAATAGTGATTAGATAGAGAAATAACCAACAACTATTTAAATACCCATTTTGTAACTTTTTGAAAAGAGGAAGCATTTTTTTGAATTTTTAACGGCTGGTTCAAAATTCTCTAATAAACCTGGGGCCCCAGGTTTATTACAAATTGTTATATTTATGGATATTTCAGCCGTCTCTGAACCGATTTTGATCAAACAAAGATGATTTTATTATTTAAATATTATGCTCTTTCAAATTTTACACTCAGTTTTTCATTACCTCACAAAAAAAAAAAGTAGTCTAGCGCCCTCTCTACCAAAACTCAACTATAACCGGCAGGGGATCTAGGGTCGGAGCCTCCAGTAGCTTGTGTGCTTTTAAATCTGTCAAGATTTATATATAAACCGAAAACAAAAAGTAATTACCCCTCTACAAATTGCTCACTGTTTCATAACGAAGAATCGTTTCAAGATTTCGTCTAGCCAAAATAGCTGTGGTTTAGGAAAACAATGGTGTAAAAAAAAGACTTAAAGGGATAGTTGGGTTCTGGTAAGGAGAGTACAGTTTTGGTGAAACTGAATTTTAGTAAACAAAACCTGCATCATTACATTACAAACTAATATTTATAACTAGAAAGGAACACAAAATTACAAATGACGTAGTAAAGATCATTTTATCATTAAAAAAGAGCCGTTAAAACGTAAGAGGGCGCTCTCTAAACACTCATCGGTTTCAACCATTTTGAATAAAACATTGTGCATGTGATGCTTTGTTGAAATAGTGATTAGATAGAGAAATAACCAACAACTATTTAAATACCCATTTTGTAACTTTTTGAAAAGAGGAAGCATTTTTTTGAATTTTTAACGGCTGGTTCAAAATTCTCTAATAAACCTGGGGCCCCAGGTTTATTACAAATTGTTATATTTATGGATATTTCAGCCGTCTCTGAACCGATTTTGATCAAACAAAGATGATTTTATTATTGAAATATTATGCTCTTTCAAATTTTACACTCAGTTTGTCATTACCTCACACAAAAAATAAGTAGTCTAGCGCCCTCTCTACCAAAACTCAACTATCCCTTTAACGGTAGTGTTGAGTATTAGTATTTCCCGAAGTGCCCCCCGATATCTTTTTGTCAGATAATGAAAAACTGACTGTCAAATTCGAAAGAACAATTTTAATGACAGAATAAACTTTATTTGATCAAAATGGGTTTAGAAACGGCTGAAATATCCATAAATATATTTGTATTCAAAATGTTATTCACCGGCAATCACCGTGCGATATTTAGACTTTTTAGAAAAATTTCCAAAAATGCTCTAAGACTACTTTGAACAAATCAGAATAGGCTTATAAAAAGTCGTTGATGATATCTCTATTGAATCATTATTTTAACAAACATTAAATGCACAATTTTCTATGAAAAAAAAAGCTAAAACCAATATTTTTTTTAAATAGCGCCCTCTTGAGTTGTAACGGCTCTTTTTGAATGATAACAGGGCTTTTACTTAGTCGTTTGTAAGTGTATACTTTTCGAGCATGGTGAAGTTATAACTATTACCTTGTATCATAACGGTGCAAGTTTTGGTTAATAAAATTAAGTTTGACCAATACTCAACTATCCCGTTAACCATTTCCCCATGGTGTAAGCACACATTAAAGAGAAAAAATGTCATATTTAAAAATTCGTTTATTGAGTTTAATGAGTATTGGAAAATTTCAAAATGCACTGTTAAGATAGCAATGAATGCATTCAACCGCGTGTGCCATTCATGCATCAAAATGGATTGAATATCAAACAGCATCGTTTCATAAACCACAATCAATGCATTTAGTCACATATGTGCTGTTTCATAACAATGTACAGGCACGCGCTATGTCTTGTGAATTTTGAATTGGGCCATTTTGTCTTTGGAGGGATAGTTCAGTTTTGGTAAAGAGGGCGCTGCACAAAATACTTTTTTAGAAACGGCTGAAATATCACTAAATATATCCAGTCGGAATAAATTTGGGCCCAAAATGTATTAGGTAATTTTTCAAAAGATTAAAAAAATGCTTACACCTTTTCAAAAATGTTCAAAAGATGTTTTTAAATAGTTGCTGATGATCTGTCTTTATACTCATTTTTTCAACAAAACATCACATGCATATTTTTGTAAAACCAATGCTTTTTAGAGAGCGCCCTCTTGTGTTTTAATGGCTCTATTTGAATGATAACAGGCTTTTTACTTAGTCGTTTGATATACCTTTCGAGCATGGTACATACTATTAGTTTGTAATGTTATTGTCATCTTGACATAATTCTCGGTTACGAAATTATGACCAATTTTTTAAGGGGTAGTTTCATTAGTTGAAACCACAGAGAGATCATGAGAAAGTAATAAAACCGCGTTCGTCCAAATTGTTGTTGTTGTGTTATTTTTCCAAATGGTTAACAAAATATGTGTAGTGACAATCAATGTTTAAAGGGATCTAGTAACTTTGTTGACATGTGCAAAAAATGATGAGTGGTTGATACAATGTATATTGTTGTTATTTTTCAACTGTATGTCCACTAGGTGATGTGTGAACATTTCAAGTGAAATGAACTTTATATGGCCGAGTAATGAGCAAACATGCAAAGAGACATTCACTAACTCATTGCACTCACTTTGTACATAGTTCTGACGATCCATTGGATAATTTGACATCTCCTGGAACACTTCAATCGTAAATATTTTTTTAACGAAAGGGGAAATGTGAAAAACCTGGCCCATGCTTTGTTTGTTAATAAGAATACAACAAGGTATGATGGAACCGCAAAAAATTACAATTGGTTTTTGAGGATTTGGACAATGTTACTAAGTCCATTTAATGAAGAATTATGATTTATGGGTAAACGTATGAATTAGATCCCTTTATTGCATAAATTAACATAAATATGCAAAGTTGTGAACTTAACAATAATAGAATTACCATACTTCACTTCACTTGACATGTGTGCAAGTTTTTGTTTGTGTGGCGATCGACCGTTTCACGGCCAAGAGGGGGGGGGGGGGGGGGGGGGGCATATAATAGCACAATTTCATGCGTAAAGGTTTACTTTAAATGGATATTACAATTTTGGTCAAACTGAATTGTTTGTAACCCAAACCTGCACCATAACATTACGAAATAAAATATATAGCTCCAGTATAAATATAACATAACCCTCTTAAAATTATATTTTGCTGGTCTCAGCTCTTTAAAGAGATTTAGTGACATTGTCAAAATCCTTAAAATGTTGCTTGGAACTTAAGTGGTTCTGAAATATCTAGTCATATTCATATTAACGATTAAAGCACGGGATATGTTTCGGTTTTTCTAAATTTCATTTCGTTTAAAAGATATGTACGATTGAAGTGTTCAGATGTTAAAGTGTCTACAGGATAATTTAAACCATGTACACATGAAGTTCAATGAGTTAGTGAATATCACCTTTTTGGGGGGCTAATTTCTCGGCCCAAAACTATTTCACACATTACTTGATGAACCCATCAGATTATACCAATACACATTTGATTAAAGGGGACCACCAGGCAAAGAAAGAAACATAATTATATGTTTTGGGACCATTTTGTGATATCAAATAGATTGCCAACATTTTGCAAAGGGTTGTGTAAACTCATAAACAACGCAATACATAATAGTGATAACATTTATTGAGAAAAATCCCCCCGTATCTATGCCTCGGCTAATACTAATCACGAATAAAAACTCAGAAGAAAAATGAAGGAGAAGCTGTAACAACTTTACAACAAAACATTTGTAATGATTTGCGCATATAAGAATTTAGTTTTTTGTATTTGTGCATGAAGTGCATCATCACCCTCGAGCTTGTACTATTGAAAAAATAATTTTGGCCAACAAATTTCAAATATTCTCTATTCATAATTCAAGCGTAATTGAATTGTGAGCAAATGCATAGTACATGTACCAGTCTTAATTTTTACTTTACACATGACACAGATGTCATCAATTCAAAGAAGTAGGCTATATATAGCTGCTTTATTTATGATTCATAGATCGAGACGAATCATTTCTTTGCAATCAGTGCTTGGGAAAAAACAACATAATGATAAAGATGTATACAGTATTAGTTTTGTTATCCATCTACACCCTGGATTATATTATCTTTGTGCAAATATTTTCGAGAATAACCACCGCGGCTCAAGCCAGGTATGAAGAAACAATGGAATATTTGACTTATTATCTGAGTTGACGCACCAGTTTCGTGGTCTACATTCGGAATAATATTCATATCACAAAATATAACGCTCCGCTAGTTAATCATTTACATTTACATCTATCATAATCACTTGGTAAACAACGGTGATCTGTGATAATTACTGGACTGATTTAGGTTATCAGAACCAACAACACAAACTATTTGATAAAGCGGTAACCCACTCTTAGCTGTCACGATTGACCATTATGTTTGTACTCTCATATTAATACGAATGTAATTACACCTTGATAGATTTATGTCGGAGTCTTATATCTGTACCAAAAAACAAAGACAAATATTGATATGAAGGTACGCATGGCGATAAATAACACACTAGACTTTCAAGAACCACGTCATTCATGCTCAGCTCACGTGATAAGCACTTAATCAGAAAGAGCGGCATTTCATGTATTATAGTAGTTGAAAGTATTGCCTTGCGTGATTGTGTTTAGGTTGCGGCATCAACGCGAGTATAATATTGTAAAAATGACACACGCAATGTGGTTACAACAATATAGCTAGTGTCGCCTGGATTTTTCTGCAATACAATCTGTTCCAACTGTGAATGTATGCAATATAAGCTGGAATTTGGAGTCAAACTAATCAACTGCGTCAACGCATCAAGAACATTCCAGTAACACAACTCAATCGACTTGGACACTTTTAAATGGAAGTCGAAGACTATTTAGGTGTTTGACATTGACGTCAGTAATTCGGGCACGTTTGAAACGCGCAATTATCCTGTGCACTTTCTCAACTTCACGGGAGAATACAATCCACAATCAACCACAGTGGCGCATCACTAGGCTAAGTAACACCCTACCAAGGATCTCAAGGTAACTGACAATGTCTTAACACTTTCGTCATCGTCAAAATAAATGGATTCGTACATAAGCAATGGCACGTTGTATACAGAACAGCTTCATGTTTTGAATTCTTAAATAGAAATTACCCATCAAGCCAAACAAATAAAAATTACAAAGATATACGAATTTGGGCAAAACAAATCATTTAATTCCGCATAAAAAAATGTATCTGATTGAATCCATTTCTTGTCAAAAATTCATCCCCATTCTCACTTAAAGGACAATGAAACCCAAGCGGAATGTTGCTTTCATAGACTTGAAGAGATTAGGAGGAATAATCTCTGAAAGTTTGAGCATAATCGGGCAAGAAACAAGAAAACTATGGCTCTTTGCAGATTTATCCTATGGGGCACTCAAATTGGCATCGCACTCTGAAAGTGTGTAGACTTACTCCCCACATGTTTTGTACACAAATGTTTCCATTTTTACAATTTTCTTCATAGTCACACTTTTCCATTCCTCCAATCCATGATTTGTGTACAAACTGTATTAGGAGTAGTCCACAACTTTGCAAGAGTGCGTTGCCAATTTGAGTCACTTGTAGAAAAAAATGGCTCATTTCAAAGAGCCATATTTTTCTTATTTCTTGACCGATTGTGCTCAAATTTTCAGGGACCATTCATCCTCTGTTGGTGTCTTATAGTGCATACATCACTTTGTCTGGATTTCATTGTACTTCAAAAACCTTGATACTAGAGCTGGTAACTCACTCTTTCGGACAATGGCAATGAAGTCCCACGTCCCAAAAGTCGTAATTTTCCGCCAATGTATAGGATGATACACAGTTACTTTAATATGACAACCAACACCCCTAATCAGTCCAGGTAATCTATCAAATATAAGGGGAATCCTCGGTAAAATTACAACATGGAATTTCCATCGCAGTTTACTTCAGGAAAGCCGCCCTACCAGAGGCGTCGATCAGATTTTGCGATTGAGTGGGTGGGGAGCAAAATTTTCCAGAGTAAGTGGTGAGAGAGCTAAAAGCCTCACATTGGCATGCCCATAAGATTAGGGGTAGATAATAAGGGTGCGGTTCGTTATTCCGAAGGTTCGTTATTCCGAAGGTTCGTTATTCCGAACACGCACATTTCCTGAACCTGAGTGTTCGTTAATCCGAAAATGAAATAGGGTTCGTTAATCCAAACATTTGTTGCATTATTCCGAAGGTTCGTTATTCCGAAAGTTCGTTATTCCGAAGGTTCGTTATTCCGAAGGTTCGCTATTCCTAAAATGAAATCGGGTTCGTTATTCCGAAGGTTCGTTATTCCGAAGGTCCGTTATTCCGAAGGTTCGTTATTCCGAAGATTCGCTATTCCTAAAATGAAATCGGGTTCGTTAATCCGAAAATTAATTTGGGTTTGTTATAATGCTATAATTTCATATAAAGAGATAAAATAAACTTAAATGTTTGATTGGTCTGGCCAAGGGAGGGAAAGGGGGATGGGTATGCTTAATACAGGCTGTAAATTAAATAAACAAAACACAAACTATAGTATTATAACAAGCCCGATTTAATTTTCGGAATAACGAACCCGATTTTATTTTCGGATCAACGAACCTTCGGAATAACGAACCTTCGGAATAACGAACCTTCGGAATAACGAACCTTCGGAATAACGAACCCGATTTTATTTTCGGATCAACGAACCTTCGGAATAACGAACCTTCGGAATAACGAACCCGATTTAAATTTTCGGATCAACGAACCTTCGGAATAACGAACCTTCGGAATAACGAACCTTCGGAATAACGAACCTTCGGAATAACGAACCTTCGGAATAACGAACCTTCGGAATAACTGAACCTTCGGAATAACGAACCTTCGGAATAACGGACTGTAACCGATAATAATTGTCAACCTATAAAACCCCCGGTAGTGGATCTAGAGGACGAGCCCCTATAAGTTTGAGGGCTTTAGCCTTTTATAAATCTAAACAAATAGGAATACAAAGTCAATTAATTTTATTATAAAAAACAAGTTTTATCCTGCGCACATTGAAAGTGTCTTGATGACAAGCCCTGAATAGGTAAAGCCGGGGGGGGGGGGGGCATAATGGCCGCGCGATTTTGAGTTATAGATGATACACGTTTGATGCAAAACTACAAATTACAAAAAATCGACAAACAATAGAAAACATAAAGAATAACCTGGTTCTTCCAAATTCTTGTTGTTGTGTTATTATTTCAAATAGTCTAAAGAATATATGCAGTGAAAATCAGTGTTTAATCATAAATTATATTATGATTTATGGGTAACATTATGAATTTGATGACTTTAGTTCCATAATTTACCATAGATATGCAAACAAGTGAATTAAAAAAATGATAATATTACAATAGTATTTTATACACTTCACTTGTGTAAAAAGTGATGAATGGTTGATACAATGTATATTGTTGTGATCTGATATGTCCACTGAGTAGAATGGGACAATATCACGTTAAATAGATGTTATGGCCGATTAAAGGGATCTAGTAACTTTGTTGACATGTGCAAAAAGTGATGAATGGTTGATGCAATGTATATAATTGTTATCTCATATGTCCACAGGGTATTGTGTAAACATTTCAAGTCAAATGGACATTGCATGGCCAAGTAATGAGCGGAAATGCAAAGTGATATTCAATAACTCACTGCACTCACTTTGTACACAGAAGAAAAACTCGCCCGGAGTTTTTCTTATCTGAATACTTCGATCGTACATATCTTTGTAACGAAAGGGAAATTTGAAAAACCGAAACCTATCCCATGATTTTATTGTTAATACGAATACAACAAGGTATTAGGGAACCGCTAGAATGAAAAATTTATTTTGAGGATTTGGACAATGTTACTAATTCCCTTTAATGAGCAAAAATGCTAAGAGATATTCAATTACTCATTGTACTAACTTCTTAGACGGTTTTAACTATCCATGTGATAGTTTAAAATCTGAAGACTTTAATCGTAAATATATTTTTAACGAAATGGAAATTCGAAAATCGAAACCTGTCCCATGCTTATATTGTTAATACAAATACAACTTTGAGGTCAAAGTAAGTCTTGAGGAGTTGGACAATTTTACTAGATATTTTGGCAATATCCTACTCATTGTTTTTAAACCAAATAACACTTAAATCAGACAATCGACATGCCTTTCTAAGACCAGAATATGCATGACCACTAAGCTCTGCCTATCCGACCTCAAAATTAATGCTTTGATGATATTCCAATTGCTCTGCATTTAGCGCCTGTGGACTTTTTTCTTCTGTGTCGGTGTTCTATAGATGAGTATTTAATTATAACTTCGTCGTCATCATGTGGGTTTGAGAAATTACATTGCCTAACACATTTCGAAATGTTAGTTCCGGAACCGAAATGACTGCTTGCAACGGGAATTAATCTTAATCATGTTGAGAGACTATTTGAGTGCGAAGCGCGCCGCAAAACCGAGATTTTGGAGTTTTGTTTCAAAGTAAACAAACTAGTTTGAAGGTTGGTTATGAAAAATTGTGTGTGTCCCCTCTTTGGCATTGTATCCGTCGATGTTTTTCCCTCTTCATTTCCGGAATATTATTAATTACTATTATAATATTCTATTTTATTGTATTGATTTTTTGTTGGTGGGGGGGGGGGGGGGGGGAAAGTTTATCTTTGCCCCCCTTCCAAATATTTTCATTGTAGGCGACTGCCCCCCCCCCCCCCCCCCCCCCCCCCCCCAGGATCAACGCCTCTGCCTTCAACTCCCTTTAACAACATACCATAACTCTTTGAATCTTTCATCACTTCTAACCCGGACTCTTTTGACGCCCCTTTCAAAGAATTACTTTCGTCTAATCGACAGCTAATTCACCCTTCACATCCGCTTTAGATACAATATATTTTGAATACGTTTTAAGATTATAATTGTATAATTATAAGCCCCATTCTATTAGTGTTTTATTTCCTAGATTTTCAAATTAAAAGGATCTAGTAACTGTGTTGACAAGTGCAATAGGTGATATGTGTGGTTAATAAAATGTGTATTGGTGTGTTATGACACGAAAAAGTCATATGTGAACATTTTCACGCTATTTGGCTGTTATTTGGCCAAGAAATGAGCGAAATGCAAAGAAATATTCACTAACTTATTGCATTTACTTTGTACACGGCTTAAACGATCCCGTAGATAATTCAACATCTGAACACTTCAATCGTAAATATCATTTGAACGAAATGGACATTTGAAAAACCGAAACCGTTCCCATACTTGTATTGTTAATAGGAGTACAACTATGTATGAGAGAACCACTAGAGTTCTAAGTAAATTTTGATGATTGGGATATTAAGATATATAAGTTTTGTCAAGACATTTAGGTTAAATTCAAGCTCTTTGAACCTGTCATTAATAGTCCCGTATGTTACCACTTCTTGTCAATGTATTGAATATTAATTGACCATGTTACATTTTTTTTCAATTCTGCCGATGATGTTCCTAAATAAAAATATTATACTATGATGACAATTCTGTTTTCATAAATTAAGGTCCTTTAATTATTTATTTTTGAAGCTTTTTTTCTTCCTTGTATGTCTCCTCATTGGAAAAAATAAGACCACACATTAGACTTTACACATGGGACTTAACTGTAAAAATGTACTTTATTCTTTCTTTTATTTAACAATTTACCGGTAGTTTTCTCACATAATGTACTTGAGAGAGTAAGGCAATTTACTTATATCTTTTCTGATGTAAAGTTCCATGTTTTGAGTGCCCCGAGTTCCGATACTTATGTATACATCATGTACTTTATTCCTAAATAATTGTGATTGTGAACATTTTTATTCCTTTCAAATCACAGGTCCCATACAAATGCTAAATAAGCACATGCAATATCTGGGGTTATCTCGATATTCTATTATAAGAACCGCTTAACATAACGTTATCATCTCCTTATACATGTACTAAAAGACAGAAAAGTGGGCCGTTATTTCCTAAATGCGGAAGGAGCACTATTCATAATGACAAGGAGCGATCTATTCATAGTGAAGAGAAAGGGTAGCTATGCATAGTTCACATATAGGTTCACGATTTATAAGTGACGTCATTTATAACATTATAACATGCGATAACAGGCTATTACGAACTAAACCGAACACAAAAAGTAACTACCCCCCTAAACAACGGTTACAGTCCGTTATTCCGAAGGTTCGTTATTCCGAAGGTTCAGTTATTCCGAAGGTTCGTTATTCCGAAGGTTCGTTATTCCGAAGGTTCGTTATTCCGAAGGTTCGTTATTCCGAAGGTTCGTTATTCCGAAGGTTCGTTATTCCGAAGGTTCGTTATTCCGAAGGTTCGTTGATCCGAAAATAAAATCGGGTTCGTTATTCCGAAGGTTCGTTATTCCGAAGGTTCGTTATTCCGAAGGTTCGTTGATCCGAAAATAAAATCGGGTTCGTTATTCCGAAAAATAAATCGGGCTTGTTATAATACTATAGTTTGTGTTTTGTTTATTTAATTTACAGCCTGCATTAAGCATACCCCTCCCCCTTTCCCTCCCTTGGCCAGACCAATCAAACATTTAAGTTTATTTTATCTCTTTATATGAAATTATAGCATTATAACAAACCCAAATTCATTTTCGGATTAACGAACCCGATTTCATTTTAGGAATAGCGAACCTTCGGAATAACGAACCTTCGGAATAACGGACCTTCGGAATAACGAACCTTCGGAATAACGAACCCGATTTCATTTTAGGAATAGCGAACCTTCGGAATAACGAACCTTCGGAATAACGAACCTTCGGATAATGCAACAAATGTTCGGATTAACGAACCCTATTTCATTTTCGGATTAACGAACACTCAGGTATAGGATATTTGCGTGTTCGGAATAACGAACCTTCGGAATAACGAACCTTCGGAATAACGAACCTTCGGAATAACGAACCGCACCCTAAACAACTGCCCATAATTTCATAACCAAGAATCGTTTCAAGATTTCGTCTTGCCGAGATATCCCTATAGTAGTTAGGAAAACAATGTGAAAAAATAAGAGGTAACCATAATCCATGGTCGAGTGAGCACATTTTTTACAGAGAAAATAGTCATATTTCAAAATTCGCAAAAGTATTATCATCATTACAAATTATTGAGAATTAGACAATTTAAAATTGCACTGTTTTACAATTGCAATTAATGCATTTTATCACATGTGCCATAACAAAATCTAAAATTAATGCATGGAATATCAAACAGCATTGTTTTTATAAACCATAATCAATGCATTAATGTACGCACAGTGCCTTATGACTTTTGAATTGGGCCATTTTGTCTTTAATCTGTGCTCATTCAGCCATAAAAAGATGAATATCTCTGATTTTCACACATATCGAAGATAACAAGTGTGCCAATATTGTGGTATATTAAATGACATCTTGAAACAATTATCAGTTATTGAACTATGAGCAGTTGTTTAGGGGGTAGTTACTTTTTTTGTTCGGTTTATTAACAAAATATAAGCAATTCAAGACATCAAAGAGGCTAATATTTTGTTACTTGTGAGGTGATAAAACGGGATGGATACTTATTCGGACAAAATACCTCACTCCCTGAGAAAATTGTGCCACTATGCCTATGTTTAGTGTACACAAATATGTTGGCAATATTCTTCGGTTAATGTATATTAACCATGAGAAATGTCCAAACCAAAATTAGCCATATATCACACACCAGATAAGTGGGTACCATTTCGATTAATAATAACAAATATGAATACGCTCAACGAGCTAATTATTTATACAATTATCAAAGTATCGAAGGATAATTGTTATTTGTACTGTACAATCATAGGGCACAGATATGGTAGGTAGGGCTCTGCGGGCCGATGAGCATTATGCAAATATTTGATTTAACTAAGCGATTACTCTTTCACCTATATATTACATGAATTGCGATCAATGCAATCATTGAATAAGACAATTATAAGAAGTAAATTAACATAAGGCCTCACAAACATATTTTGAAATTGGTATACTTCTTAAAGCTAATACAACCTGGACTACAATGTCCCTTCGCGATTTCCAGCAGATTCGTTACCGGTTTTCTTTTAAAAAGTCTTGCACATCTTTGATTATTTGACTGCCAAATTTGCCATGTTCGGACCTACCGTTACGAAGTCACGTGACATTTGGTATTTGCATACAATTGTAGTTTTTATGATACATGCTACACAACATATATACAAATATTGTTTCCTAAAGAGAGGTAAAGTATTCATTGTTTGGTTTTGTCTCTTTGAGCTGTTTGTTTTGGGGTTCAAAATAGTCTTATAATGTGTAATACATACGTTAATAAAGCTATGAAATTCATAGGAAATGATCAAAACAAAAGGAAATAAGTATAAGGAATTAATTGGCTCTTCCATTTTTAATGTATTATAATGTTAACCTTTTCTAATTGAAGCGAAAACCACCTTCAATTTATAAAAAGTATATGAGTTCAAGTTTGTGTAAAAATGTTAAAGCGATAGTTGAGTGTTGGTATAGAGGGCGCTTCACGAAGTAATTTGTTTGTGAGATAATGAACAAATGAGCATCAAATTCTAAAGAGCATACAATTTGAATAACATAATAAGTAGTGATTTTAAGCTTATTTTCTGATGCCAAATCTCACTTAGCAGCCATTTTACGCCCCGCCCACATTTATGGTCCAAAATCAGCATTGACAAGTGATTCCGAAGGTTCGTTATTCCGAAGGTTCGCTATTGCGAATATAAATTCGCGTTCGTTATTCCGAAGGTTCGTTAATCCGAAAATAAAATCGTGCTGAATGGAGATTTTACTACCAGTGTGTTTGTTATAATGTGCTGATCTTTGTGGACTAATTTTTAATCGATCATTTGGACTGTGTTTCATGTTATTTGGTGAAGTATTTTTGTGAATCTACATACTCTGACTGTACATACTGAACTGCAGTATTGTGGCCATTATTTTCTACACGCATGTACATAGCCATTGGATCTCTTTCAAGTTTGATCAACTGTACAGTGTTCTTTTGTTAATGAACAATAGATTGGAGCCCTGATTGACAATGACTTCCATTCACATGCTCCTCATCACCATTGTTGGGATCGCCTTCCCGCTTTTCTCTGCAAACTACAGTGCTACAAAGATTCAAGGCGATGTATACGCCTATTCATATATTCACACAAGTCTGTGTTACATGGGCAGTTCTTCTCCAAAGACTAAGTATATCGGGAGAAGACTTTGCTACTACCAGTGTGCAGCATCTACAGCTACTCTTCGTCTCCAGCTAGTAGAATGCGGTGACATACAACCTAACCATTGCTAACCCTGGCCCAGATAACCATGAACAACATCATGAATATAATCCTACAGACCATCTACAGTGTATACAGTCTGTTAACTCAAGCATTATTCAATATGATGTGAACACACTAAGAAGCCTGAATTGTAAGCAGTTCCGTGTAACGCCATTAGTGTGGACAACGATCAATGACCTTGGAATAGAAAGGAAGCGTACAAAGCGAAGCCGGAAGGGAGGACGATGCCGGCGTCGACTTCAAATACATTCTCCTCTACCAGCAGACTCAGTCAACGAACAAGAGGTGAGCAATTCAACAAACCGTCCTATCCTACCATCATTTCTTCTAAGTAACACTCGATCTGCAATCAATAAATTCGACGAACTCTCGATCATGATAACAGACCTTGATGTAGATCTCATTGCATTAACCGAAACATGGTTCAGGCATGATATGCCACCTGAACTTGTTTCGATCCCGGGTTACAGCATGTTTTGGAAGTCACGAGTAGACCGTCAGGGAGGAGGCGTCGCCATGTATGCCAACAACTTTTTCAACCCGGAGCATACAGACATCACAGTGCCGAATAACCTAGAAGTTGTCTGGGTAAAATTAAGACCACGACGCCTACCGCGAGACATTTCCTGTATCTTTTGTGCGACAATTTACTTCCCACAACCGGACAACGAGATGGAAGCGGAGCTAATCGACCATCTGCTGTCATCGATGGATCAGATGTTGACCAGACATCCCCTAGCAGCGTTCATCTTGCTGGGGGATTTCAACCGACTCAATGTAGCTGCTCTCCTGAACGACTCTCATTTTCATCAGGTCGTCGAGGGCCCTACTCGTGGAGAGAACACACTGGATAAAATAATAACAAATATAAGCACCCATTATGAAAAACCTGAGATAACTTCACCAATTGGAAATTCAGATCAAAACACAATTTTGTGGTATCCTGTTTCTCGCGTCAAGAAAGAGAACAAGATACGTCACCGCCTTGTTAGGCCCATGCCTGACAGTGCCATCCGAGCCTTTGGGACCTGGATCAGCTCGCATGACTGGTCAGAAGTAACGGAATGCAGAGACGTAGATGACCAGTGCAATCAATTCTACGAAACACTTCACGCAGCCATACAGCGATACTTCCCTTTAAAGAAAACTAAATTACATCCGTCTGACAAACCCTGGATGACCGGCGAGATAAAGGCCCTTATACACGACCGACAAGCAGCATTCCACAGGGGAGACAAGGAAGCTTGGAAGAGATTAAAAGAAAGTGTAATTGATTCAATTAAGAAAGCAAAGAAGGATCATTACCCAAATCGTATAAAGAAACATAAGAAACAAAATCCGTCAAAATGGTACCGTAAATTCGTAATATCACTGGGGGGAAAACACAGCCAATCAAAATCTCAGTCCCAGGTACTGATCCCGACGATCACCGACAAGTAGCGAACCGCATCAATGACCATTTCATTTCAGTTTCGTCGGATAAAACTAGACTTGCAGCATTTACCATCATATCTTCCGGCCCCATCAGCATGTCCTACCGTTTACCCTTGGCAAGTTCATTCGGCCTTGTCTAAGATTCGAGAATCGACATCTGGAGGACCGGATGGTATAAGCGCTCGCATCATTCGGCTTTTTTCTGTCGAGTTAGCAACACCTTTAGCTGGTCTTATCAACGCCTCTACTCAGCAAGGAAAGATCCCGAAAGAGTGGAAACGAGCGATCGTGGTTCCCATCCCTAAAACAAGTCCTGCAGCCATAGACAAGCTTCGACCGATATCATTAACCGACCACTTCGCGAAAGTCGCGGAAAGCTTCGTTGCTGAATGGGTACTACATGACATAACGCCTAAGTTGGATCCTAACCAATTCGGAAACAGGAAATCCCTCTCGTCATCACACTGCCTCATTAATATTCTCCATCCTATATATCAAAATGCCGAGAAGCCAAAATCATGTTCAAGTATTGTCCAAACAGATTTCAAAAAAGCATTCGACCGAATAGACCACTCGATAGCAATATCAAAGTTGATTGACCTAGGTGTTCGTCCAGCCGTCATCCCATGGATCTGCGATTTCCTATCTGCGCGACAACAATGCGTTCGCTATCGCGACACCCTGTCGGAGTGGTCGGAGGTCCAAGCCGGAGTACCACAAGGAACACATCTCGGTCCAATCATATTCCTTGTAATGATCAACGACGCACAACCACACAACCAACTCAATTCATATAAGTACGTGGATGACCTCACCCTTGTAGAATGTAGACAAAACAATCAACCTTCGCAAATGCAAACATCAGTAGACAACCTGGCATCTTGGTCCGAGGATAACAGCATGCAATTTAACCCCACAAAGTGTGTAAAAATCGACATTTCTATTTCACGCACTCGAGAATATCCAGTGATACACATACGTGACCAGCCTCTTGATACTGTTTGTCAAACAAAGATTTTAGGTGTGCACATACAAAATGATTTGAAATGGGAGTCGCATGTCTCTTCCTTGGAGAAACGTGCAAATGGGAAAATGTACATGCTTCGTACACTGAAAAGTTTTGGCCTACCTCATGATGATCTTATTATAATATTCATAGGATATGTCCGGCCAATGCTTGAGTATGCGGCACCAGTTTGGAACAGTGGTCTGACTCAAGATCAGAATATACGCTTGGAGAGAATTCAAAGACGTACTCTCCGCATTATTTACCAAAATGACTTTACTGATTACAATGCCAACCTTGCCCTCTCCAACTTGGACACACTGGCACAACGAAGAAAAGATCTTTCACTTAGGTTTTTTAAAAGTACTCTTTCCTCCACAAATCAGTTTCAAAATTTCCTCACAAAACAACAACAACGTAGTACGAGAGTACTAAGAAAAACTCAAAAGATTCCTCAATTGAGATGCAAAACCAAACGGATGCAGACTAGCTCCATACCATCGCTCATCCAATTGTACAATGACAATTAGTCAGCTTTCAATTATGAAATAGATTTGAATTATTGCAATATTTTATGTTTAGGGAAAATGATCACATATATAATATTAGTTTCTGTCTCTTTTTTTAGAATTTGTGTGTACAATTAAGTTGTTCCTGTTTTTATAAATGTTATATTTAAAAATAGAATTCTGGTGCAATATACACAATGCATAATTCTTTCACGCGTTAAATATGTATATTGAAATTATTGTTTGATATTTTGCTAATATACTCACAAGAAATAATTTGATATAGAAATGTAATACAGATGCAATAATATTAGTGAGCTAAATTATATTAGATGTATTGTAAACATGCAACAATTAGCAGTATTTAAGTATTTTAAATCTTTAAATATTGGAGAAATATTAATTCATATGTAATTTGCAACAAATATAAGTGCATTATGTATCCCCCACACAATTCAACTACTTAGTTGTACTTCTCTGATGATTATATTTCACTATCTTGTATATAAGTAGTAAGATGATTTATTTTAATGGCGTAACTCTATCAAACTCCCTAAATATATATGTTACTGTATTTGATTTGTTTACTTGGTTAGGCACATAATACAAGTATCCTTTTGAAATCATATAACTTACTATGAACGACCTACTTGACTAGGATTTTTCAGGAAAATAATTCTTATTTTAATCTATGCACTATTACAATATTA